>VDFB02353227.1:0-25547 GCA_007258455.2 Sequoia sempervirens
CAACAATTCAAGGAGATTTGTTAGCTATCAAAGAATATAAAATGGAAAAGAATAAGCACATACCAACATTAAGCACACAGGTCTATATAAGGGGCCCTTGGTTTTTCTCAATTGACCGGTGTTGTTCGAACACGTAGAAATTATCAAAATCTAAAATTTTAGAGAAAACTACAACTTGTGGCAATTTTCACACTCTTTTGTCCCAATCACATCATTGTACTCTAGTTGTATTTTTTTCCACAAGGTTTGATATTGTGACCACTAATGTTGTGTACACCTCAATCAAATTACCATTAATGCTGTGAACTCTCAAAATGTTAGTAGGAATTATTTTTCCACAATCCATGAAGAATGTAATTTGTGTTTTTGGATTAAATTGTGTATACTTTTTTGAATCAACATTTTCAAATTACACTCAATGATCTATCATCAAGAAGAGGAAATTGAAGAATAGGATTGTAGAATTGACCTTAAGAAGAGTTAGGAGTAGGGGGGAAAGAAGACCAGAAGAAAGAGCTCGAGAGGGTTGAATTAAGAATAAAGAATAAACAAAAGAAAGAAACAATAGTAAATTTAGTAAAGTCTTAATTACATTTATATATAATTCCATTAATTAATAAATTAAAAATAAAATAATTTATAAGTTAAAAAAGTAAAAATAAATGTAAAATGAATAAATGTACATATTATATTATATACATTAATTCAATGATCTACAAGATGTATTAATAATGTAATATGAAGTTCGATATATAAAAATGACAACAATTATATTAACTATAATTTTAAGGAAAGAATAACTTTATATATATCTAAGAAGAGAAATATTTTTTATTGTGCTTTGTGGAGGTTGAAATATACTTATTAAGGATTGATTTATAATGTATCCTAACATGTTGGTAAATTTAGGCACCTATAGCCTTCCCATGTTGTATATGTTTTCTCATTCACAAGTTAACTTCCCAATCCACAATTGCATCCCTGGAGTATGTAGGCAATATTGTTATATAGATAGGATATCACAATCATCTATTTTTCACTTTCAATTGAATAACTTTATATGAAATGTTTAAATATTAGGTTTGTCAATTACTACACAAAGCATTTTCTCATCAATATTTAACAAATATTTATCCTTATGAAATGAATCAACTTCAACTATGCTACTCACACATATTTACATTGCAATTTTCTATAATAAAGCACTGAACTAGATCAAGAGTCTGTGTCTGTCCTTATTATTACTCACCAAACACATTTATGATACTCACCAAATCCCTTAGCCTAAACATTTACATAAATAATAGTACCACAATTGTACTAGTATTGCTTGTAATATGAATAATATTCATATAACACTTATAACATTATCATTGGAAATAATGTGATTAAATATACAATTAATCATATCCCAGTCAAATTTTGGTATAACACTAATTTTACCATTAAGTTTATTGTCTCTTATTAACACTATTACTATGATTAAAATATCTATGTTAAGATCAAAGCATTTTATGTTGTTATTAATTAATTAACTTTAATACATTTATAAAGGTATTCTTTAAGTATGAATGTTCCTTTTACCTCAAGAAATAAAACATGTCAAGATCTAGTTAGTTCTAACTAAGGAAATTGAGTTTATATGGGAGACAACTCCAAGGCAATGGGTTAAGAGGTTTAACACTATCTTAATTTTTCTTGAATCATATAAAGTCAAACTCCACACTTGGGTTAAGAGTTGGAGGCACAAGGTGTACAACTTCGGCCATGATAGTGTCACACTTTAATACACATAGGCAAGAGATTAACTTATTTTAGTTTTCAAAAAAAAAAATTATAGTTGGGGTTTTTTTTTGTAGTGAAAATTTGTGAGCATGACACAATTGACACTACTATTAATAAAACTTGGGGTCAACATCAATCATAACAACTATAATATTCATCTACAAAAACTTGTTAATCTTAATTTTTATCTACCACACCTCTAAATTATTGTCATCACTTATCTATCAACCATCAACTCATCACTCGTCACTACATGACTACGATACATACGACTTGCAAGAATCTCTCAACTCAAATTATTATCTAACATAGTCCTAAATTCATAAGCCAAAGCTCACTATTAACTAACAAATACTCTTATTACAATGTTAAAAAAGCAAGTACTCACCACTACACATTTGTTATTACTGTTGTGATAAATATTATTTGTTACTATTATCATCACATCTTAATCACTTTAAATTTTGAATGCATGGCACATTAAAATCTAGTTATGACATGTGAAGATACTATTTTGTATTTTTACTAGTCATTTATAGTTGTTTCCAAGGAGGAATTAATGAAATTAGATAATATTCCTCTTTTGTTATAGTGAGTTGGAATATATTCTATTTTAAGGAGTACAAGCTTGGAAAAGCATGTGATGAATTCCTCATTCAATGGGTGAGAATAGAATCACATGGAGCACAAAAGAAGCTTGGATCTTCTGTACAAAAGAAGCGTGAAGATCACATGGAAACACAAAAGAAGCTTGGATCCTCCATACGAGTGGAAATCTCTTCATTGATGATAAACAAACGGTAACAAAAAGAAGCTTCCATGTTCCACATTCACGTGGCCTAAGTGCTAAAACCCTACTCTCATTATCCACCAATATTTATTTATTTATTATATTTAAATAAGCCATGCCTACCTAGTTTTACAGTTTCAATTCATGATGTACAAATAATCTAATAAATATGAGAAAGGTTTCAATTCATTAAAAAATATGAGAAAGGTTTCAATTCATGATGTACAAATAATTTTGTTAGTAAAATTTATTTTCTAATAAGATTTAAAGTTTGGTTTCAAATTATTTATGTGAATTTTTCATTATATATAGATTGTATTGTTAGATGATGATAAATATGTATTTTTAAAGGTATATATTGTAAATTTGTTATATAAGATGGATAAGCACCTCTTTCAAATAGATATATTTAAAGATTAGGACATATAACTGTTTTTATTCATGTAAGTTATTTATTTTTACTTTAGTTTTTATTTATTTATTACATATTTTAAAAAATCGCCACTTTATTTTAATTTACAATAGAGCTATTTTATCTACTTTGGAGTTAAGAATTTTATATTTAAAAATAAACATAAGGTCCTCTAATAATTTTTTTTTTTTCACAATCACAACATCATATGCTTCTCCCACTACTATCATTGTAGGTTACACCTCTTAAAATATTGATATTGAGAAACACAAATTATTGAATAGTTCTATCTATGTGATCTTTAAGGAGCTAATAATACTTGTATTTGAGACTAGAAACCTTTCAATTTTTTTTGCATACATATGTAATGTAATTATATATAGAGGTTTGATGAAATACATTAAATTCAATGATGGTGTATGCTTTTATTTTCCCTTATTCATAGGTTTTTCCTACACTTTTATTAAGCTTGCTTAAGATAATACTGTGAGTATTATTTAATAAATAGGAAATAAGGTGATGAGGTATCCCCACCCTTAAAGGGTGAAGTGTTTACTTTCTCGTCACTTTATTTAATATTGGTGGCCGATTCCTATTTGTTGATTTGTCACCTCCATCATGTAGGAGTTTATGGTGAACTCCTCAACACTCCAAGATCACCTGCAAGACAAAATAGCTTCCACAAGAGAGATGATAGAAATATCATGCTGTGACTAAGGATGGAAGAATTCCAAAACAACAACCACAATGAATTTCAAAATATACATATGATGCCTTGCTTATATAGGCAAGGTGAGGAATAGGATTAGAAAAGATCATGGCAAGTGTCTTAATCCTATCACATGAGGCAACTAACTCATAACAACCTAGGACAAGCATTAAATAAATGCCAACTAGATAAGATAAGTGACAACTAGAGCTTAAATAGAAAGATTCCTTCCTAGGAATTTAGTGGACTTAATAATGTAAATAGGATCTAGATAGGTAAAAACCCTATTTACACAAACACCCCCCCTTAAGTACAACTTAGGGAGTGTTCAAAATGATATAAAAATGGGTCTCAACTATGAGGCCATGTTAGGTACCCATGTACATATGCAAATAAAATCTCTCACAAATGGAGAAAAGGAGGAAGCTTAGTGGGAAAAAAATCCTCCCAAAAAAAGAGAAAAGATACAATAATTATCTCCATCAAAAAATGAGAGGACAAAGCCCCATCTGAGGAAAAAGACCCCCTATAAGAGAGACAAAGAAGAGACCATTCAACCCCCCCTCAATAAAATGATCCATCACTAATCCAATCAATCTCCATCTATACAAAGGATGACAAGAGAGACCAAAGAACCCCCCATAATGAGATAACCTACTACAAAGAAGCATTAGAAGCACACTTGTGGAGTAACACTAGAATCCTTAATCTAACACGAAAAGGAAAGATAATTATGATGATATAAACCATATTAGAGTCACTCAAGGACTCAAGTCAGAATCATGATAAAGCAACATCAAAATTGATGCCAAGGAACATTAGAACACTCACAAATTGGCACAACCCCGATATCTATGAAAAAAAAATTGATTAAAAAATGATTTGGAATCGAAATGAAGCGCTTAGATCAAAATTACACCCTCCCAACTATCAAAACACCCAAGTAATCTCCAGAACACCCTTTGGGGAAAAACTAAATTAATGATCAACCTAGGATATATACAAGAAAAAGTGCATGGATGGTAATATAGAGCTCCTCAATACCTTCCTAATGTCATAAGAATCATGAAAATTAGAGATTATGGAAAAAAATTATGAGCTTGGAAACCATAAAAGAATATTTGGGCACTAGATTTAGCCTTGGAGCTCTTTTATTACTCAACATGGCACTAGAAATAGATATGAACTTAGAGCTCACTAGATCCCTAAGATTACTAAACTGCATTATGATTTTTTCATTCTGAGCTTGGAGTTGGAAATATTGCTCATGCAATTTTTCAATTGTTGCCCTTATGCTTCCATATAGGTCATGTGTCAGATAATAGGCATTGGAAGCTTTATCAATCTGGGACTCAATTGAGTCAATCTCTTCTCTTATGCTCTTTATGGATTTGGGCCACTTCGTATAAAACTAAAATAAAACCTTTGCTTCCACTACACACACTTGCACACCCTTAAGGTTTTCTTGAAATTTATTGTATGAACTAGCAAACTTCTCCATGACATCCACCAATTTTTTATCATTTATCTTCTTCTTTGCTTCTTTCTCTAACTTCCCCTTTAAAATAGTAGCATATTCTTTAAAAGAATCAATCAAAAAAATTAACTTTTCCATACCAGAGAGGGAGTTGTTAATTACAACATTAGTTATGGCCTCATGCAAAAATTTCATAGCATCATCAATTATTTTTACACTCTTTTGGTGTATCTCTATTATCTCATTTTGAGAAGATGCATGCAAACCATCTCCCAATTGAAGTTTGTGAAGAGGCAAGATCTTGTCCATGTCCACAAGCCCCTATTGCATAGGCAATTGTAATAGCTGAGCAGACACTACATGATAGAATTATAGTTGTATAATCAACAAATTCTTTGAGCAATCTTTGAAGGAACTAGAGGATTCACTAGTAGTCTTCACATTCTCCTCTTTAGCCTTCTTCTTCAATTCATTTTCTTTATCACCAGTATCAACTTGTGTCTCTACTTCCTTCTTCTCCTTTGCATCATCACTCTTCTTTTCAACATTCTTCTTAGGCACATCTTCACTAGTAGACTAATCTATATTATCTAGAGGAGTGATAGTCTTTGGTTGACCGTAAGTGTCTTCAACCTTTGTCTCAAATAATGCAGGAGATGTTTGATGATCTATGGGAATATCCTCCTTTGCAATGCCTTCTCTGGTAGCTTTTCCTTCTTCGACATTCTCCTCAACTTTAACATTCACTTCACCGGTAACCTTTTCTACAAAAATTTCTTCCATTTTTGGAAGAATATTTTCCTGCACATTTCCTTGTTCAAATCCATGCAGGTGATCCCACAATACTGGTTTACAATTTTTGGCCAAACTAGACACTAAAATTATTTTTTCTAACTAAATCTTCACTTTTGGGCACCTATAGGGGCTAAACCATGAGGAATTTGAAGATGATGCAAACTAGAGTTTTATGAAATTTTTTCTATAGATTCTAATTATATTTTTTTCAAAATTGTTGGAATCAGATTGTACTTCTTTTTCCATATCCTTCGATTTTTTTTTTTTTCAAAAAACAACATTTTTAAGAAGTGATGCTCACCATATAGCTCATAAATTTTTTCCCATGAACTTGGATAAAAATCTAATTCTTTTGAATTTAGATTTGTGACTCCAATATCTAGTGCTTCCAATTTGTTAGATAGTGTTTTATTGAATAGCTTTTCCTTAATCAATTTTTGAAGTCAAACCAATTACAATGCAGACATAGGCAAACCATTTAATGCGCAATTTTTTGTGTATGTATCAAAATTCATTTTTTTTTGTTGGATCAAGGTGCACCATAGAAAAATAGACTCTCGTCATTTTCATGGTCTTGTAGGCCTTGCTTCATGATGTTTGGTCTATCTTGCTCTGATTTTATGATGTAACATGGCTTGAACATGCATATGTAGGTACTCAAATTCAAATAATTACCTCTTTTGAAGGTGTTGTGAAGTGTTGTAAAGCATTTATACACTCTTCTAGACTCTATTCATTACAATTTACCTAAAAATCACCTTTTCATCACTAAAAAAGTCCTATTTTGAAGTGTTGTAAAGTCTTGTAACAAGATTTCACACTTTTCTAGGCATAACTTCATTATTTATCCCTTTTTTATGCTTTATTTGACCCTTTTATGCCCTTATAAGCTTTAATTAAGTTTATTTTTGAATGTAAACCCTAAAAATAACATTAAATACAAGATAATTCCCGACACCCATTTTCAGGTCCTAGGTGGGACCTATTCGCCATGGGTGGCAAATGAGTCCCCCTTTGCTCCAAATTCGAAATATTTTAAATTTCCTTTCGGGTTTTTATTCAAAATCACTTGATGTCGGCCTATGATGAGGTATGAATGGGTTACTAAAGCACAAGATGGTATAAATAAGTGTTTTTACATCCATTTCAATCCCCGTTCATTCAACTATTCATTCAAGAATTTCATTCACACATCATCTGAAGCATTCAAGAATCTTGCAACATCTTATCAAGCATTATTCAAGCATTTTGGAGCATCCATTGACACTACTTCAGATTTGCATCATCAAGGGTTTGGTAAGTTGATAGAATTTGCATGTTGTTAGTTTATCATTCTCTTTGCATTTCATTATTTCATTAAGGGTTTGTTTACCAAAATGGGGTTTGACCAAGGAAAACCCCTATTTGCTAACCCTCAACCAATTTTCCCCTCTTGCATGTTTATTTACAAACCTTTGTATGTAGATTTTACAAGCATTTAGGTGATTGAAGATTGGTCAACAAGTCAACTAGGTTCTTGAAGTCAAATCAACTCTATTTCAAGCTTGGGGAAGGTTTTATGTCTGTTTCCTGTAGAATTGACTTCGACAACCTAATAAGCAGACATTTCCAGATCTTGTGTTGTAGAGTTGTCTCCTGATTTCTCATAATTTTGAGAGAGGACTGATTCGCTATCAGTGGTGAATGAGTCCCACCTTAAGGATGAAAATATGAATTTTGTCAAATTTTGGATCTCAATAGTCAAAAACCTATTTCTGATACTTTTTCACCAGTAGCATAACTAATTCGCCAGCCTAGGAAAATGAGTCCATCTATGGAATTTTAGTAACTTTAGACAACATTCA
Source organism: Sequoia sempervirens (assembly GCA_007258455.2). Classification (NCBI taxonomy): domain Eukaryota; kingdom Viridiplantae; phylum Streptophyta; class Pinopsida; order Cupressales; family Cupressaceae; genus Sequoia; species Sequoia sempervirens. The sequence goes on from VDFB02353227.1 coordinate 7,813, forward strand.
AACAATTCAAAATTCCTCACATCTTTCCCAAGTGCACTTTGTTTTATCTCATTCCTTTATGTTCTGCATTATTTCATCTTTTAGTTCATTATTTGCATATCATAGTGTGTTTTATAGCATACTTTAAATCTTAGTTTTTCATTCATAATCATTCATACAAATCACTTAATTGCATTTAGTTTACTTCATTTAGTTTAGACAACATCACACATAACATAATTTGAATGAACCCTTAGCATTTTTTGTCCTATCTCTCTCCTTTTAGGTGAAAAACCCTAGAAGAGCTAGAGAAGTCCATATGAACCAAAAATCTACGGTTCATTTTGGTGAACCTGCATTTTGAACACTTTGAATTTTTTATTTCATTCACATATTGCATCCTAGATTACATTTGCATCATCATTCAATTAGAATATTGTTTTGTTCTTGTATTCTAGGACTTATCATATTGCATTACTAAAACAATCATTTAGGTTTCATTTTTGCATTACATATCATTGAAAAAATATAAAATCTACATTCTACATCCTTAATTGCATTCTGCAAAGCATTATAATAATTATAAATTTTTTGAAAAACACAAAAAAAAAATCATACTAGGACTCATTCGCCACCCTGGGCGAATTAGTCCCTCTGCACTTTTTTAAAAACATTTATGGTATCTTTCTAGCATTTTCTTGCATTACAGTTTCCTATTCTTGCATTTTATTTTAATTTCTAGAATCTTTTTTTTAATCATTCATTTCATCTTAGTTTACTTGCATCATGGCATTTTCTTTTAATAAGCTTTGGAATTCATTAAAATCATTGGTAGACATGTCCAATTGTGCCTTTGGTTGTGACCCTAATGACTTTGAGCTACCTCATGCTCCTTCAACTCCTCATGATTTCCCTCCTCATGATGTAGACACCATTGGAGAAGATGATGCTAGAATGAACAGGTTATACAACGAATGCCTTGATCACCTCGAAGCCAATACAACCTTTTATCCCTCCATGAAGTCCCAAGATCTTCCTACTATTGCACCTCATGATCACTTTGCATAGTTACTTCTTGAAATCAATGAAGGACCTAAGGTTCCTCCCTCAAGTGGTGTTGGAAATAGGATGCCATTTAATTGCAAATCCTAAACATTAATTATTTCATGTATCTCCTAGATTCTTGGAATGTGTTCAACAACACTAAGATTAGGATGAGACTAATATTTGGATGAAATAAATCATGAAATTGACATTTTATTTATTCCTAAATAATAGGAGCATGTGGGTGCACATGGTAAGGTGAAACTCACCTTGTGTCTAGTTAACTATCTGAGTAGCAGTTAACACTTGAGATGCATGTAAAGATCCTAGGAGTTAGGATTTGATGTTTGCATGTTTGAAGTTGTTAAGATCAATTAAGTTCAGTTGAGATCAGTTTAGTTTGAGTTCAGTTCAATTGATTCAGTTTTAGTTCATTTTAGTTTAGTTTAGTTCGGTTTAGTTTAGATTCGGTTTATTTTATTTATTTGCGGTATGTTGCATGCATATTGGTTATTTTTGAGTTGCATGTAGTGCTTAGTTAACTTGGAATGCATAGCTAATAACATTGAGTTGTATGACAAATAATAGGGACTACCTCCAGTTAACAAGGGATGACCATTCTTTGGGAATGGTGTTGAGTAAATGTTTCAGTTAACAATAAAGCACTTGAAGCCAACTTGGGCGCCCAAGATGCTTTATTGGAATTAACTCCAATGCATGATAAGATATTTTTGAAGGCTCAGTTAAGTAGCTTTAATTGTGGGCACCATCTTTGAGGAATAGCTTTGGAATTATCACCGAAGTGAAGGAGAAGTTGTAGCTTCAGTTTGGGACACCCAAATGCATGATGCACATGTTGTAAGCTTTAGTCTTCACTGAAGAACTCTACTTGAAGGAATATGGCATACCTTTTCAAGGGCTTGAGCTTATGCATTGTAATTATCACCATTTGGAGATTACAAGGTTGCATATTGTCTATATATCTCATTCAAGTTGAATAGAGTTTTAGATTGGTTATTGCAGGTGTGAAGAAGATTGGTAAAGATAGAAGAAGCATTCTCAAGCAAGAATTGGAGCTATTGTAATTCAGAGTTTGAATAATAGAATAATTCTTGGTGGAGTTTTTTCCCGAAAGGGTTTCTCCACGGTATATCTTGTGTGATCCTTCTATTATCCTGTCTAGTTCTTCTAAATAATTATCTCTACATTCTACAACAGTAAAATGGATTAATCAAGATAATCATCCACAAAGAATTTATGTAACAAAGAAAAGACTTACTTAGAATAGCAATTTTAAAGTTTTACAGAGTATTAAGCTAAGAAAACACCTCATTTTTCAACAAGTGGACCATGTTCCTCTAAACAAAACTCACAACCATACTATGATCACAAAGTCACAAACACTCCTATAAACCTTGAAGACACATATGGCAAAGGATTTACTATTCTAAGAAAACAAGGTTGTGACACAAAAGATGAACATGACATTCATCAAATTCTTGAACAACAACCAACCGATGCACACACAACATGATTAGGATATCAAGATCCTTCTCATCTTGATAGACCTCCTTTTCAAACTAGGATACTTTGAGATGCTGGTATAGTGATCTTGGATGCTCCTTCTGACTTGAATATTCTCCTCCCACATGAAAAACCATCATCCCCTTCAAATGAAAAGGATGTTAAGATCTCTATGGGTCCTCTTCCCCCTTCTATTCATGAACAAGGAGAATCTAGAAAATGAAAAATGACTTTACAAATTGAAGAAATTCAAGTTTCCTACACATCCTCCACCCAAATGTGAAAGGAGACTTCAACTACTTTTAAACATAGGTTTCATACTTTTACCACTTATGAACAGGTTGGTTAAATTTTCCCTAAATATTTTAACATACCATTTTGCAAATATCATTGTATTCTTGGTCATTGAACAAAAGAATGTTGGACATTGAAGGACATACTAGATAAGTATCACTTCACTAATACCAATTGTTTCTCCATCATACCTTAAAGCAATCAAATCCCATCATCATGCCCACTATCACATGATCCTTTTCCATCACTCACCTTGGCTCATTCTTGTATTTACACTTTGTGTGGGAAAGAAATTGTTAGCCTTGTCCTTGCAATGTATTTGCCTTTGTCTCTTAACTATGTTATTCCTTTTCCGCTTAACCATTTAAGATTAAGAAACCAATAACTTAGTTAATGGTTGATTTACATTTGCATTACTTGTCCCTTTTTTTTTTCTTTCATGTGCATATCGTGTTCCCTCGTAACATGTGTTGGATGTTTCTCTCTTGCTGTACATTTCTATTTGTACCTCTCTTCTTCTATTTGTCATGCATTGTCCTTTTTTCTCTTTTTTGTGTTTTCCTTTTGGGGATGACACAAAGTGCACCCTATGTCTCTTCCATGTTGACCCAAAAGGTCCTTGTCTTTTTCTAATTTTATTTTGTGCTTTCCTTTTGGGATGACATAAAGCATTGAAACCGTAATGTCTCCTTCATGTTGACCCAAAAGCTTTCTCATTTTCTTTCTTTTTGCTTGTGTTTTCCTTTTGGGGACAATGCAAAGAGTTGAGACCTAATGTCTCTTCCATGTTGACCCAAGATGATTTTTTTTTTTTCCTCTCTTTGTGTCATTCTTCTAGTTCTATGTATTGCTTTGGGGAATGATGATAGTTGAGCTCTTTAATCAAAACATTGCAACAACAAACATAATGGCCCAAAATCCATAGATCCCTTATGTGTTTTGTGTGTTTTTATTTTTTGAGAAACTCCTTTCCTTATTTTTCATTTCTTTAACATGATATAGCTAACTTTGAAACACATGAATTGGCATAGGGCTTTCCAATTTGGCTCTCATGTCTTGTTTTCCTTTTGCATTTTCTTCCCTTTGCTACTTTAAAGTAATTTCTCATAGAATGGTGTGTAGCAATTCCTTTAAAGTGGGGGAATACATTACCATAATTCATTTGCATTCTTCATTCCTAGTGTAGCCAGCACCGTTTATGTGATCGTTTGTCACTTTGTGGATGACATTGGGTATGATGTCCTTCATAAGTGTGATCTATCTTAGCATATTACTTTCCTCTTGGTGGCTTGATGCGATGCACTTGCATCCCCTAAGTTGTGAATATACTATTCTTTGATTGGTCCTCTCTTGGAAACATTAGACACAATGTTCCTAAGTGACTGACCTTACATGAACTTAACAAGACTCATTTGAACATATTTTTACATTTTATATTTTTGCCACATGGCATATGAACTTGCATGGTTGTTGTACCCTTTGCTTTTTTTTCATGAGTTCTAAGCTTGCATATGAATTTTTTCTTGTCTCATAAGCACAAACCAATTTTTCCTTTATGGAACCTTGTTAAAGTTATCAGAGGTATAACTTTGATATGGTTGAGTAGGAAGCCCACCTAGTAGCATGACTTTTCCCCATAGCCACCTTTGTGTTTGTTAGTGCATACCAACTAGTGTATGTATCTTACCTTTTGGGCTTTCTCACCCTACAGACGATCAAAGTTTGTGGCCCTAGAGTGAGTACATTTGGGCTTCACACCCAGTCGAATTGCTAAGTTCTATCACCCAGCCTTGATCCCACAATAGTGGTTTAAAATTTTTGGTCAATCTAGGCCGAAATTATTATTTTAACTATCTTCACATTCAAGCACCTATAAATACCATAGAATTTGAAGATGATGCAAACTAGAGTCTCGTCACATTTTGTCTGTAGATTCTAAAAATATTTTTCAAAATTTTTGGAATTAGATTGCACTTCTTTTTCATCTCCCACGAAATTGGTTTTTAAGAAAGAACATTTTTTAAAGTGATGCACATCATTATAACAAATAATTTTTTCCATGAAGGATAAAATTATAATTCTTCAATTTAGATTGGTAACTTTGATATCTAGTGCTTCCACTTGGTTAGATAGTTTTTTATTGAATATTTTTTCTTTAATCAAGTTTCGAAGTTAAACCAATTACAATTCGGACATAGCACGATCATATAATGCATAACCTTTTGTGTATGTATTGAAATTATTATTATTATTTGTTGGATCAAGTACTTCAATATCTAGTGCACTCATATTTTTCAATTTTTTTTTGATAATCTTCTATTTTTCCACATGTGTAGAACATAGACTTTAGGTTTTTGATGAAAACCTATGTTTAATAAAACTAAAAACCAAATACATAATAAAACCAAAACATATTAAAATTATATTCATTGGATAGCTCGTTCTGAGGACTACCTAATTCAGTTGGGTTTGTGAATATTCCTCCATTTTCATCCTCAAATCGAGCTCTGAAGTGACCAAAATTTTTTTTTTGTGTCTCAGGGAGGGATGAGGATTTAGGGGTTAAATGCAGAACCCATAGGGGAGTTCAGTGAACCTAGGGAGTTCATTCAAACAATGGTTCACTCGAACCTAGGTTAGTGTGAACCTCTTCAAGTGTTAAGCGAACCCCTTTTATATGCATTTTTTTTGTTTTGGCGAGAAAAAAGTTTAAGGGTTCAGTTGAACCCCTTTTTGGTTTGTACAAACCCCCAAAATCACTTGTTTTTCCATGGGGTCATTTTTTCTTAGTTTTCCTTCATCAAATTGTAAACCACTATTGTGGCTTCACCCTCCAGAGTGAGTATACATTCTCTTTTAGCCTAGATCTAATCCACAACTAGTTGGATAGAAGATCGAAGCTTCATCTGATTCTCAACACTTGTATGTTCCTTTGTTCTTCTGCTTAGTTTTCCATGGGATCTTCATCCTAGGAGCTTGATCATTCCTCTTGATTGTTGTAATTCCATCTTGCTAACAAAAGTACATTTCAACCCTCCTCCTGAGGTTCATGGATACTTTAGTGTGAGTTTGAAGCAAGTTCATCCTCTCACTAAAGTGGCAGCTAAATGCGCTATAGAAAAATAGACCCTTGCCATTTTCATGGTCTTTTAAGCCTTTCTTCATGATGTTTGGTCTATTTTGCTTTGATTTTATGATGTAACATGGCTTGAACATGCATATTTAGGTACTAAAATTCAAATAATGATGACTTGTGAAGGTGTTGTGAAGTGTTGTAAAGCATTTCTACACTCTTATAGACTCTATTCATTACAATTAACTTAAAAATCACCTTTTCATCACTAAAAAATCCCTATTTTGAAGTGTTGTAACAAGATTTCACGCTTTTCTAGGCATGACTTCATTATTTATCCCTTTCTTATGCTTTATTTGACACTTTTATGCCCTTATAATATTTAATTAAGTGCATTTTTTAATGTAAGCCCAAAAAACAACATTAAATACAAGATAATTCCCAACAACCATTTTCACATCCTAGATGGGACCCATTCACCATGGGTGGCAAATGAGTCCCCCTTCGCTACAAATTCAAAATATTTTAAATTTCCTTTAGAATTTTTATTCGAAATCACTTGATGTCGGCCTATGATGTGGTATGAATGGGTTGCTAAGGCATAAGATGCTATAAATAAGTGTTTTTACATCCATTTCAACTCCCATTCATTCAACTATTCATTCAATCATTTCATTCACACATCATCGCAAGCATTCAGGCATCTTGCAACGTCTTATCAAGCATTATTCAAGCATTTTGGAGCATCCATTAACACTACTTCAAATTTGCATCATCAAGGGTTTGGTAAGTTGATAACATTTTCATGTTGTTAGTTTATCATTCTCTTGCATTTCATTGATTCATTAAGGGTTTGACCAAGGCAAACCCCTATTTGCTAACCCTCAACCATTTTTCCCCTCTTGCATATGTGTTTCTAGACCTTTATATGTATATTTTACAAGCATTTAGGTGATTGAAGATTGTTCAACAAGTCATCTAGGTGTTTCAAGTCAAATCAACTCTATTTCAAGCTTGGAGAAGGTTTTCTATCTGTTTCCCACAGAATTGACTTCGGCAACCTGACAAGCAGACATTTCCAGATCTTGTGTTGCAAAGTTTTCTCAGAATTTCTCAAAATTTTGGGAGAGGACTGATTCACCATTAGTGGTGAATGAGTCCCACCTTAAGGCTGAAAATCTAAATTCTATCAGATTTCAGATTCTAACAGTCATAAACCTGTTTTTGACACTTTTTCACCAATAGCAAGACTAATTTGCCACCCTGGGAGAATGAGTCTCACTATGGATTTTTAGTAACTTCAGAAAGCATTAAGACAATTCTATATTCCTCACATCTTGCCTAGGTGCACTCTATTTTATCTCATGCCTTTATGTTTTGCATTTTTTCATCTTTTAGTTCGTATATTTGCATATCATAGTGTGTTTTCCAACATAGTTTAAATCTTAGTTTTTTATTCATAATCATTCATATAAATCACTTAATTTCATTTAGTTTACTTCATTTACCTTAGACAACATCACACATAACATAATTTGAATGAACCCTTACCATTTATGGTCCTATCCCTCTCATTTTAGGTGAAAAACCCTAGAGCTAGAGAAGTCCTTAGGAACCAAAAATCTACGGTTCACAAGGACTTCAATATTTGGTGCACTCATATTTTTCATTTTTTTTTATAATCTTCTATTTTTCCACATGCATAATAAAAGAGCTTGATTTTATTGAAAAACCTATGTTTAATAAAACTAAAAAACAAATATAATAAAACCAAGCGATATTAAAATTATATTTGATGGATATCTCATTCAAGGACTACGATTCTAGTTGGGTTTGTGAAGTCTCCTCCATTTTCATCCTCAGCCTAAGCTTTGAAGGGAAAAAAATCTTATTTTTTTTGTGTGAGAGAGTAAGAAGGTGGGAAAAGGGGGGTTTGAGCAAACCCCCAGGGGTTTGAGCAAACCCCCAGGGGTTTGAGCAAACCAAGGGTCATTTGAACCTTGGTTCATTCAAACCATCTTTGAAAAGGGGTTTTCCTTTTGTTCTTTGGTGAGAATGGTGGGGAATTTCATTAAATGGGTTCACTTGAACCTAGGTTCTAGCAAACTCTCTTTTGGTTCATTCGAACCAAGTAGTTTGCTTGAGCCCCAAAAATAATTTTTTTTTCCATGGGGTAAATTTTTTCAACTTTTCCTTCCTCACTCCAATTGTAAACCACTTTTTTGGGTTTACCCATGCTCATGTTGAGCATCATGCTATAAATTTTCTTCAACATTCATGTTTGAAGTAGGTATCTCAATTTTCATTTCTTCTTTTCTTTTTAGAATCATTACCAACCTTTGAGCTAAGTCTACAACTTTCTCTACCAAATCTTTCTGAAGCCTCTCAAGACCATTTTGATATATATCCATGAGGTTGGTTACCCTTTGCTAAGTTCTAACTTCCTTACTATACAATGTAGCCAAAGTGGCTTTATTCTCTTCAAAATAAAGCATAAGTTTTCAACTTAGCTTTTTCCTCTATAGCTTCTTTTATTCTCTCAATCAATACATTCCAAAGTTCTCAGGGAAATTTTTTTCAATATTTCTCATATCTATTGGGTATGTGCAGGATCATGATGGGCCAAAAAGTGGCAATATGAAAAAGGTAGCGTTTTGCATTCACCCAAAAATGCAAAAATCCCAAGTTGATTTTTTCTTTGGGTTGAGTGTCAATACATTGCTCCATAGCAATTCCCAACCCAAAGTAATACATATCAGATATTCAATTTGTGTCGGGTAATATATACCCAAAAAAGTGGCCGCCACAGGTCATTTTAAACCTTGGCAACCATAGTGTCTCAGATAGTGACAGTAAGGGGGCGTATCCGATATCAGATTTTTCCTAATATCCGATTTATAAGGTAAGTTTTTGGTTTTTTTTTTTAAAAATTAATTTTGTATAATTTTAACTAGTTTTTAATGCATTTTTATTAAAAACTAGGGTTTTTTACAATAATTTAATTTATTTTGTGTAATTTCAATTAGAATAATTAGTTTTCAACTTCAATAAGGTATTATGGCTAAGAATAAAAACCCACAAATTCCAAACTCTCCACCACCTACATGCCCATGAATTAAACAGTTAATTGGTAAAAACTTGGAGCAATTGAGGGGAATTTGTGATGTTTATAAGATAATCCCTCAATTATCCTAGATGAAAAAAACATTGAAAGAAGTAATTAAAAATATAGAGACCCTCTCCACTCAACATAATTCCATTCTTTCATGGTGAGAAACAATGAGGAAATATTAATCTGATGGATTGTCTTACAAAGAGGTGAAAGATCTCAAAATAACAAAGCCCAAATAGCCTCTTTATTTGTTAACCTCACATTGGTCTACTAGTTAATGTTAATAAACCAAAAATTTCTATAAAATGGTGCATGAATAAGGACATTGTAGATAACTTTTGGGATCGTTGGTGGATGGTTTTAAATAAACCACCCAACAACAATATTGATGTACCATTTTACTTTATTAAAAAATTATATGTTGAGTTTTTGTTAGGGCAACATGTCAATTACTTTGACATTAAACCCTTCCAGGGCATTAGTGGAGGTATGCCCCGAGATAGACCAAGGGAAGTTATAGTAGTCCAGGGCCCATATGTTCCCCCTCCTCCCCTTCCTTATCCACCTCTAGTACATCATCTAGATATTATGAAGGATGCAGCCACACAAACTATTATGGCTATTCACCCTTTGAGTGATCTTTTGGTTTCCCATATTGCTACAGTAGCTCAACCACATGCTGGTGATGTTGACAATGGATTGAGTGCTACTGCATCATCCTCCTTAGGTCCACATATCTTTGTGCCACATACTTGCACTATGTACCACTAGATATGCTTGGGTCCTCTTGTACAACCCACTGAGCATCCCTTTGAAACTTCTAATTTTGACCTTCATGATGTCAATGATCTAGGATATCAGACATAGGGGATTGGAGCACACCTTATAGAGTCCTCTTGTGCCAAAGAGGGGGACATTGGAATAGTAACATAGGTAAGATTTAAGTTGTAATTTCATAACTTGCATTTTTTTTAAATGAATATTAATAAGAGATAGTATCAAGTACTAATATTTATAAATACATGCTCTATTTAATAGTTGATTTTTGAGGAGGAGCTTTTATAGGTTACTGATAGCAGCCTCATGGCCCTTTCATTTGGCCTTGACATGCACATGGTATATATTTTTGTACTTACTCGTTCACATTTTTTTATTATATACTTGCTTGTCATTTGAATTGTCATTAATGAAATTATATTTTAACTTATATGTTTATCTTATTTTCCTCTTGTAAGAAACACCTAGTGCAAGTGAGGTGCATCGCTTTCTAGACTCTAGAGGTGCAATGGTAGATAAGGGAAAGGTAATTGAACTCAAATTCGATTGAATTAAGATTTTTAAGGTCTTATAGTGATTATACATACATCGACATAGATTGGTAGTTTCATATACTTTTAATTTTCATTTATAGATGGTTATGAGCTAGACATCCTTGTTGACAAGTGTTGCAATGCCTGAAGGAGTAGGTGTTAGAAAACCTCAAGGAGTATGTGTTGAAACACCTCAAGGAGGAGGTGTCGAAACACCTGAAGGAGATAAATAAAAAGAGATGCCTAAAGAGGTATGTGTTTATTTTATTTTGTGTTTGGTAAATATGTTCCCACTACCAAAAATTGTATGCTAACTTGTATCAATTTTATGTTTTGGTTCACATATATAGATTGGCATTGCAAAATTTGGTTTGATTGGTTCTTTGAGAGGGTCATATTCTAGGACTCCTGACCGTTTGAAGAGACATAGACATGAGGTAATCAAGATTTCAATTTTAGAGTTCAATTATAATTCAATGTATACTGATTTAGATGTTAATTATTTGATTTTAAATTATATTTAGTATAACTATCTCAATTGTGGTTTGAATTTTTCTTGTACAGGTACCTTCAGATCTAAAGAGTGCCTCAAAGAGGCTTCATTTTGATGATCCACCAGTAGTTTAGGATGAGATATACATTTTGGAATGTATATTTTGAAAAGATATCGAGATGGCATATGCCAAATTTTGTAAAAAATTGTTTGAGTTGGCATTGATGCCATTTTTGTACATGGACATACACTTGATTATTGGATAATTTGATATATAGAAGTTGAGAATCAAAATAATTTGTTTTTCATGTCCATGTTTAAACTTTTCAAAAATTTAATCTTGAGCAATGGTTAAATATTAATGTACAATAGCATAAAAAATAATGGTTATATTATATAGTTCACAATAAAAAATAATGAATAATGGTTAAATTATATCATATATTGCGTAGTTATATTATGTTTATATTATATATTTTAAACAAATTTGAAGACAAGAACAATGGTAAAGTTTAACATTTTAATTTTAAAGTTTAAATACACAAATGCCATTATCTCACACTACATATTTCATATTGGATTATCATTACATATTGAAATTCAAAAAATATCATATATCCTTTATAGTCCATAAAAAATATTACTATTTTCTTCTCCTCTCTCACAAATTCATGTTTTATTTCATGTAGCATTTGTTAGGAAGTAGACTAATGATAATTATCATGTTTTGGTGTAGGAAAACCCACAGGCCTGTCATGCCTCCAAGAGTCAAAGTTTTATTTTTGTCTTTTTTTTATGTTAATAAGGTCATTTTATACCATTAATGATCATTTTGAGTCATTTTGGAAGTTTGTTGGTTGTTTGGGTAAAAGATGTTAAAAATTGCCAAATGTTGTCAATGTTGTCAATGACAACTTTTTGAAATGTTCATAAAAGCTAGTTGGAGTTTAGTTGCAGGCTAAAAAATAATTGTAAGGGCATAAATAAATCTTGTAAACACAACCTTAGGGTTGGAAAAGTTGAAAATAAGAATTTGCATCTTTGAGGAAGAAGATTTCTATGTTTCTCCAACGTCCTGTGTTGTTCTTTTATTTTTTATAGTCTATATGACCTTATTATGATTTTTGCATGTGTGGTATGGTTATATAATTGAGTTAGCTTTCAAATTACTTTGGTTTGGTGAAAAATTATGGAGATTTGAATAAGTTATGGTAATTATACCATTGGCAGCTCCTAGACGCTGTTTTTTTCTGCAATTTTTGTTCTACAACTTGTACGACAAAACTATCTGTTCCAACACATTTGGATGGGTACGTTTAGGTTAGGTATGGTCCCCTTTTTCACCCAAACAGGCCGAAGCAATCTAAGCTACGTTCAACTAGAAAAATCCCTTAAGAGTCCAAAGTGCAAAAGGAAAACAATCTTTGATGGGTTGTTACTCAGAAACCGTGATACCTACAAAATTTTTGTCTCAAGCTATGACATCGTGTTGGGACCCTCTACAATAACCTTCTTGTCTTTTTCTATTTCAGAGGAATTTTCCCATGGTGACGAGTTTTCAGTTGAGGAAAAAGTTGTCAAATGCAAGCAGTGTAAAGTTGCAAAGTGGTGCAACATTCATTCTACAACTCGTACAACCAAATAGACTAATCCAACACATCTTGATTGGTACATTTACGCTAGGAATGGTCATCTTTTGCATCAAAATACATTGAATCACTCCAAGCTACATTTGAACAACGATTTCCCTTAAGATTCCAAAGTACTAAAAATAAACAATCTTTGAAGGGCTATTTCTTAGAAACCGTGATGCTTACAAACTCTCTATTTGAGGCTATGGGATCATGTTGGGACCCCCTACAATAAACTGTCTCATTTTTCACTATCTCAGAGGCATTTTTTCATGGTGACGAGTTTTCAATTGAGGAAAAAGTTATCAACTATAAGCAGTGTAAGGTTACAAAGTGGTGCAACTTTCGTTCTGCAACTCGTATGACCAAAAAAATTATTCTAACACATCTATATGGGTACGTTTATGATAGGGATGGTCCTATTTTGCACCCAAATATGTCAAATCACTTTGAGCTACATTAGACCGACAATTTCCCTTAAGAGTCCAAAGTGCTAAAAGGTAGCAATCTTTGAAGGGCTATTTCATGGAAATCGTGACACTTACAGACTCTCCATTTGAGGAAATGGGATCATGTTGGGACTCTCTAAAATAACCTATTTTGATTTTTTCTATCTCGAAGGATTTTTTTCATGGTGACAAGTTTTTAGTTGAGGAAAAAATTGTCAAATGCAAGCAGTGTAGAGTTGCAAAGTGGTGCAACTTTCATTATACAACTCGTACGACCAAATAGATTGTTACAACATGTCTAGATGGGTACATTTATGTTAGGTATGATCCTTTTTACACCCAAATAATTTGAATCAATCTGAGCTACATTGGACCAATGATTTCCCTTAAGAGTCCAAAGTGCTAAAAGACAACAATATTTGAAGGGCTATTTATTAGAAACCATAATGTTTACAAACTCTCTGTCTAAGGCTATGGGATCATGTTGGGAGCCTCTACAATAACCTTTATTAGTTTTTTCTATCTCGAAGGTGTTTTCTTGTGGTGACAAGTTTTCAGTTGAGGAAAAAGTTGTCAGATGCAAACAACATAAAGTTTCACAGTGGTGTAAATTTTGTTTTGCAACTTGTAGGACCAAATGAACTATTCCAACACATCTATATGGGTAATTTTATACTAGGGAAAGTCCTCTTTTGTACCCAAATATGCTTAATCACTCTGAGCTACATTGGACTAGCGATTTCCCTTAAGAGTCCAAAGTGTTAAAAGGAAATAATCTTTGAAGGGCTATTTCTTAGAAACCATGATGCTTGAAAAATCTTCGTCTAAGGCTATGGAATCATGTTGGGACCCTCTATAATAACCTATCTTTGTTTTTGATATCTCTAAGGAGTTTTCCTATGGTGTTGAATTTTTAGTTGAGTGAAAAAGGGTAAGATGGATGCGATGTAAAGGTGCAAAGGGGTTTAGGGTTCATTTTGTTCCTCGTGAGTAAGTGAAAAAGTGATTCATTTACTCAAATACACTTAAGTAGTGAACTACACACATGAAAACAAAGTATACACATTAGAACACATAGGTCGTAAAGTATACATTAGAATACTCAAATACACTTAAGTCATAAACTACACACATGAATACAAAGTATACACATTAAAACATCTCAGTCATAAAGTATACATTGGATTAATCATAAGTGAAAAAGTATACACATAAGTTGTAAAGTATACACTTGAATACACATAAAGTGTACACAATATGCATGATATTACCATTCAATAATTGTTATCAAATATAGGATTTAGAAAATGCCACGTAGGCATACAACAAAAGACCCTAATACATAGTCATGTCCTAGTAGGGGAAGGAAATAGAGCACACATTTCCTTCATGGTCAGCACAACCTTCCAAAAGAGTAGCATGTTGACGTTCTGGAGTGACAAGCACTTGTACAAACCGTCAAGGTAGCAGTTAAACTACATACAATAGAAAATATGCTTAGAATAACAAATCTATATTATTCTATATGACCTAATTGATGATGAAATGGTAATGCAAACTATAAAAGATGTTTACAATAACAAATCTATATTATTGTAATTTTTCTCATACCTCTCCCAAAGGATCAAAGCTAGCTATTGTTGTAGTAGGTCCATGATCAATCAAGACAAGAATATCACAATATACTTCAAATGAGAAATATATATTGTCACAATAGAAAATATGCTTAGACTAACAAATCTATATTATTCTAAACAACTTGAATGATGATGAATTGGTAATACGAACTATAAAAGATGCTTAAAATAACAAATCTATATTATTCTAATTAGGTATGCTCCCCTTTCACACATACAAGGTAGATTAAAAGTACAATAAAAGAATCATATTAATCACATTATAGGATAGTCATATTAATCACAAGAAGGAAAGGAGAACAATATATTTGACAAATATCAAGAAAAGTCAATGCCATGTTGACAATGAAGTGAATCATTGCCAAAGTGCATATTACCTTCTTAGGACAGTCAAGTTGCAATCATTAAATGAGGAGAATTCTCATGAAAAAGCATTGCAAGAGTATACAAAATATCAATATTAAAGACACTTGCATTGCAAGAGTATTCAAAATATCAGTATTAAAGACACCTGGATTGCAAGAGTATACAAAATATTAGTATTAAATAAAGAACACTAATTAACTTAAGCATAATGAACCTAAACATTGTACCTTCCATTCTTGGATATGTTATTTAAGTGTTCCTGAAGGGTCATATCTTTTCTTAAGAGTATCCAATATTTCTTCATGATCAACATTACTAAGTGTACATATTTGTTTTTTCTTTGGTTTGGCATGATGCTTCAACAAATTAACATTTGTTGCTCTAACAAGGTGTGAATAGATGAGAAGGGTTTTGTGTTTCTCATAGTCTTCAAATGCAGGTATGCCATTCTTTCTAAGCATGTATGTTCACAACCATATTCCTACAACCACAACTGAACCTGTAGGATACACAAAACCATAATCATCTTCCATTGGTTGTGTTAGCTTATGATTTACCCACACACATAAAGCCAACCAATAGTCTGATCTCTCTTCATTCCCCTATAGAGCAAAAAATTTAAAAATATGTCCTAGCTATAGTAGATCTAAAAGACGGTCGTAATCAACTGAACTTTCTATTGTGTCATTTTTCATGGATCTTGTTTGAGATAAAGGAGTTAGATATTGTGGAACCCATGTATCCACCAACTCTTGTGTCCAAATGGTCCATGTTCTTGCATCTAAGCTTTGAAATGAATGCATCTTTAAAGAATCTTTGATTGTATGACAATCCAATATGCCTCCCACTCTACCCTCCTCAACCAATAAAATAAATTTGTGTACTATTGAATTAAGTGTCCCTCCTTGTGACAATGTTGAACTACACCAATCAACAATAGAATGTGCATCAATGATTTTTTCTCCTAAAATCTTCAATTGCTCCTTAACTAGAGCTCTCTTTAAATGCACCTACTCCATCATGCTCCCCTTTCCCATGACCAACTTAAAAAAAACTCCAAATATGAGGTACATCCCTCTATACATGCATTCTACTCAACCAATAAAACATACAATCATTCTTGAATTGACTTGTGTAGTTATCTAACCAAATGAGATGTCGGTCCACTGCTATATCATGCTCCTGCAAGAACTCAAAAAAAATCTTGAAACAATGTTTGATATACTTGGACAAGTGAAATCTATCATCACTCATATAAAAATGTACTCTTTGATTATCTTTCGATCCTATTCTATACTATCAGGTGCATGTCTATATGTCATGTGGATAAAAATAGCAATCTCAATGGAATTGTAATACTGAGATTGTACCTCATTTTGTAGTTGTAATCTGTATTTTTCTATAAAATAAAACACTGATATAATAGTTCCAATCAGAAAAGAGTCCTTACACATCTTGAATTGTTGATCCAACCACTGAGACCAATGGCTATGCCTTGCATACTTGTAGAAAATATTTTCCTTAAAATTTGAAATAAAATCAGTAACATTGCATTCTTTTGTAACCAACTCGCATCTAGAACCTTCACCTCCACTCTACAAATTATATTTGACTATCTCATATCTCTTTTTCTCAACAAGCATCTTTCCAAATTCATGTTTGAAACCCTCATGAAAAAATTGAACAAACTTTGACAAGCCACCACATTGTGAGCACTTCGCATTTAAACAATCATTTCTATATAAAAGGAAACCATCATCTCTAGAACATAAAAATAGATCTAGCAAGTCCATTGATGATTTCAAAAGATGCATTGCACCACACTCCTGCAATATTTCATTAGTATGCAAAGTAGAATGGATATAGCATAATAGTTCATGGTACATTGAAAACTCCACGTGGTATTTGCAACAAGTATTGCGAATTTTAAGAGACACATAATAAAATGGCTTCAAACCTTCAAAAGTCCTTAGTGAGATTTCCATATTTGGATGTGTTTCAATAAATTTTTTGAACAACATTGTTTGGATTGATTCCAAGAAATGTTTAGGATGCGATGTACGGTCTCGATTTCCAATTCTTAACTTTAAAAAATCCTTTGCATTGGGTGATACTCTAGAGTTATCATGCCAAAATTGTTGAATTACCTACTTTACATTATTAGTTAGCTTCTTATTGTGTGAACCCCAATCCTAGTACCTGCAAAACAACAAGAATAAACAAGTTAAACAAGAGATTACAAGCTAAAACAAGGATTCCCCATGAAATACATTTGCAAACTTCAAATTAGGAAATAAAACAAGGAAAAACACAACAAGATAAGGAAATATAGATCCAATCCTAATTAGAAAACCAAACATATGATCCCAATGGAGAATTGGTGCCAATTTGATGTGAAAATTGGCCCTTTCCCAATTCCTAAGATGAAAGCTTGATATGTTGATGATGATTGATCCACTTTCTTGATGAAGTATGAGAGCTCCAAGCCAAAATCTGCAAAAACCTAGCTAAGAACTCAATGGTGATGGATGAAAATGGCTAAATATTTTAACATAATAACTTTGCATAATTTGTGGATGATGAGATGGGGATATGATCACTTTATTTATAGAATGCAAAGATGGATGAGTGTCCAAATTTGAGCAATGTGGGACTAACATTCATCCAATGGCATGATGCCACTTGTCAATCTATGAATGGATGGAGGATGTGCAAGATTTGAATTTCAAATTTTGTGAAATGACTTGCAAGAGGGAAGGGAAATTGCAATAAATTCCACTTGGCTCAAGACAAAGGACATGTAAGATGAAGTTATTGCCTTGT
>VDFB02353228.1:0-20018 GCA_007258455.2 Sequoia sempervirens
CACAACAATCAGCAAAGAAAACTGAAGCACAAATTAAAAATTGAAACAGCATTTGATGCAAAATCAAACTCTTGATCACTCACAAACATGTCAATCGGCCTTATATCAATAGCCTTTCAAACAACCTATCAACTTTCCACCATCCACTAGCATGTCCTAGGATGCATCCTTCCCTCCCTGATGGGCATTATCTTTTTGAAAAATAACTGCTTAGTTCTTATCCTAATCAAAACAAATCCCTTTGGCTAGAGGTATGAAGAACATTGACTTGTTTGTGTACTTGATCTTTCCTTTTTGATTTATCTTATTGCGCTCATTCCAATGACCTCTCGATGATGTCTAATCAAAACGATCTAGAGAGAAAGGAATGGGGAATTGATCATTATCTTTTTTTTGTTGTGCTTGTTGGACGTTCTTGTAATATAATTTGGTGAATACTTGCTTTGTTAGGTATGTATGGAGGGTGTTTTAGGTAGCTTGTTGACTATTGCATTGATAGGTTATACCTTTCTGTGTTTTGGTCTAAGATGTTTGAAACTTCTGAAGTGCATCCTAGCAAGGTTTTTTTATGTCAAGTTTGAACAAGAATACTCCTATCTATTTGTTGAGTCAAATTCCATCGCACTAGTTACAATGCCATCTTGGTTCTTTATACATTGATGCATCATGCCTACATGTGTTATCAAACATAAGGTTAGTGGCCCTTTTAAAATCCCAATTCCTGATAAGCATCATCAACATCATCATTCATCATCATCTCTAATAAAGTCTTGTAGATCATGGACTTGTTGCATCCTCTTGTCATCATCTCATTTCTTCTTATTCTTCTTTACTAACAGTTTTGTCCAAGTATCAAGTGTGTGTAATATATAAAAATATACATGAGGCTATCCATGGCCGATGACTGTCTATACATCATCAAATCTATCTACATCAAACATTCAAGCTGAACTAATATTGAACCTCTTTGTCATGAGATCGACCCTCAAATTGAAATTTTTGCTTGATCTCTCGAGGGGGTAGTGTACCAGCATAATTCTTTCGCTGGGGCAGCAGTGGGGCATCCGAAAAAATTAGAGAATTTTTGAATTTTTGATCATGACAAATTATTCTTTGAACCAACACAACAAGTACTTTGCTTCAAAGAGGGGAAAAATGTAGACACAGAAAATGTACCGATAACACTTGATCTTGATTACTAACACCGTTTCATCCTAAATCATCTCCTTTGCTAATTGCTTAATCAAATAATATGTATTTGATTAAATTCATCACATTTCATCCCTTAATTAAATAAATCAAATTTATCTAATTAAGTCATCATCTCCTATTAATTAAATAAATTAATTTTATTTAATTATCCCTACAGTCTCTATTTAATTAAATAATTCATTTTATTTAATTAAATCTCTAAAGTCATTCTATTAAATCAAATAAATTAAAACCTTATTTGATTTAATCTAACACCATTCTCTTTAATTAAATAAATCAAACTTTATTTAATTAATTCTAAAATCATTATTCTTCTCATTCTTGATTTATTTAAATCCTAAATCTAAATCAAAATGTCAAATTAGTTAAATCTTATCTTAATTAATCAAATCCTGATTAATCCTAATCTTAATCCATCAAATCCTCTAGCTTTTGCAACTTTCTCATGAAAATCATTTTAATTGATTTATTAAATCTCCTTTTTCATTCAAAAAGGCACCAAAGGATGGAATATTCCTCAAATTTGAAATCTCCCCCCAAAAGTACTTGTCCATCCAACAAGGCATTAAAGGCCTCTTACATGTCCTTTTCTTGAGCCAAGTGATATTAACACCATCTTTCATCTCACCTTTCAAGCCATCTTTTGAATTTCAAATTTCCCCCTCTTTACACATTGCCCAAAATATGCTCCATCCCTCTCCAATAGCGTATTGGCAAGTGACATTTTGTTATTGGTTGATCTTTAATCCCACATTCACCCCTTTTTCCTCATTCTCCATCACTCTCATCTATAAATAATAGGCTCTGATTTGGATTTTGGATCCACAACTTCATGCGAAGTCATTATCTTCATATTTTTAATTTGCTCATCCATCATTCATCCATTTTCAGGTTTCATAGCTAGGTTCTGCAGGAATTTCTCCAAGGAAGCATCAAATCTTCGTTAAGTCATCACAAAGCTTACAAGGGAGTGGGAAAGGGCCATTTTTCACATTGAAATGACACCAATTCCCCCATGGGATTAAGAGCTTGCTTGCTTTAATAGGATTTAATAGTTTTCTTTATTGTTTTCTTTCTTTATTTCCTATTTTGTGCATTGTAAATGAATTCTATGGGGAATGTTGATTTAACTTGCATATTGATCTAATTGTGTAATTTTTTGTTGTGTTTTTGCAGGTCTAAAATCGATGTTCACGAGGGTATCACCCAAATAAACTTTTGGTGCCTTTGTAGTTTCCTACTTAACGACATTGACCTCCTTGTTTTGATCCTGCTATAATTTGTGAGATGCATTGGAAAATAATTTGATGGTTGTGTCTCTATACTTCTTAATTTTCATCATCTCCATCATGGGTACTATCATCTTTATCTGAGTTAGTGCTTGGGTAATGTCAAATGAAGGGGTAGTCATCCCTTGTTCAATCTTCTATGTTTTAGTAGCTCTTTTCCCTTCAGTTTGAACTTTTTTATTGTTTTGTGTTTTCTCAGATTAAACATTTGTAGCCTCCTTTTGAGAAATCTTCAGAGGCTTCTTTGCTTCACCCTTCTTTTGATTAGGTGATACATTCTCCTTGTTCTTATGTTCCTTTATAAACATGCTTCTAGGTGTTCCTTGGTCTACATTTGTAGGTCTACTCCTTAGATTTTATTTATTTCTTTTTGCTTTGGCCATAGCTTTTGTTGTGATTACCCTCTTCTCTTCTTCTTTTGGTGTTCTGAAATGAAACTATGGTGTTGTATTGTATGCATAGGCTACTTCTTGTGTATTTTCCTCCAGATAAGAGAAAACCTCTTGTTCCATATTAACATTGTTTTTCTGATTGCTGACATCATATTCACACCCATCCTCAGAGGATGAGTATCCATCATTGGTATGATCGGACCCCCATCTTAACATATTCACGGTGTGGCCATCTCTATCTTTTTCTTGTGACCATTCATCTTCTTGGAAAGTTTGGGCCACCACAGTGTTTTGGGGTATGAGGCCAATGACATGGTGGACACTTTGGTGTAGTATCCACTACATGTGCTCCATGTTTCTTCAAAGGATCTAGAGTATCTTTCCAATTTGGCTTACCTACTATTCATCCATCCTTCCAAGTGGTGTTATAGGGCATATCATGCAGTCTTGGCCTTTCATTCCTATATTGGTTTTCTTGTCTATTTTGGTGATTATTAGGATTTTGTGGGATCCTAAGGCTATCTCTTTTTTCAATTATGTCAGAAACTTTCCTATTATTTTCAATGGTTATAGAAACCTTTTGTGTTTCAGCCAAGCTACTAGGACAGTTGTTTCTAAGATTGTACCCTGTTTTAGGATCAAAGGATCTCAAATAGATGCTTAAAGCTGTTGAGTTAGCTAGTTTAGATCCATGTGGTATCTTGTGGTTAATCTTGGAGAACCTTTGATTAAAGTCAAAAATAGATTCATTTTAATGTTTTTGAATGCTTATTAACTCATGTAAGGAAAATTCAAGAGCACATTGATTCCCATATTGCTCTAAGAATTGATTTTTGAAGTCTGCTGTAGAGGTAATTAAGGCATCTGGTAGGTTGTTGAACCATCCCCTTGCTTCTCCAGTCAAGGACATCATGAATAGCCTCATAAGGAAATCTTCCTATTGCATGCCTAATTTGTGGACAAAAGCATCGAAATTTCTTACATGTTCTATTGTTGTAATTGCATTGCTCCCTGTGAATTTAGGGGCAATATTCCTCAAGTTGGTATCAATGAGGTATGGGTATATTGGATATCCGGCTAGGTCAAATTTTTTGCTCATACTTGCAGGATTATGTGGATAAGGATTCTAAGGTGGTGGGTTGGGGTGATATTGGAATCCATATTGAGGCTGGTGTACATTTTGTTGGATGTTCTGGTGAAAATATACATTCTGTTGGGGCATATGATGCTGATAATGTGGAACATGTTGTTGTCTTGGTGGTGGGTGAGATTGTGGAATGTTGTTGGCATTTTGTGATTGTGAATTCTATGGTGGATTATTATGTTGTATTTTTTGATTTGACTTCCTAGCTATGTTGTGAAGTTCTTTTGAAGTAGTTGGGAAACCTGTATTCTGAGATGAACCATGCAGATTAATGTTACTTCCTTGCTTATGGGGAGGGGCATATTTTGGTGGCTTTGATAAATGAACATTTATCTGGGATATTTGGATATTCATTTGGGACATTTTCTACTTTAGCTCTTTCCTTTCTTTATCGGCTGTTTTCACCTCTTGATTTCCTCCCTCTGTCTTTCCACATGTTCTTCCAATTCTTGAGTGGTCATTTCATCATAATTCTCAACAAGGGTAGAGTGATCCATGAATCCATATTGGATTTCTTCTCCTTGTTGTGATGGAATCCTTTAATCATACTCATTTTTTCTTTGGATTATTTCTTCCTCCACACATGCGAAAAAATCACTTTCCTTTTCTGGATCTGGTTTGAAATTGACAATGTTGTCAGTTAAATTGTTTCATTCAAGTGGAATTGAATGGTATACTTCATCACTATGGAAAGAGTTATTATGTATTAAAAAGGGTTGCTATGATGAGTTCCCCTTATTCCCACACATGACATCTGATTGCTTAGATGCTACTTTGTTCCTATTTGTGTCATCCTTTGAAGGATGGGATCCGTGCTTGTCTATCCACCTGCCATTTTTATTCTTTGGACTTTCTTGGTGCAAATACCTCCTTTCGTTCATTTTGTAGGATTCTTTGATTATTTCAACTCTAGGGTTTGTTCTTCTTGGTGTGTATTTTAATTTCTTAGTCATGTAATTCGTTCCTACAATCTTCTAATAGAGTTGCCACTCACTTTTATGAAAAGTGAGAAAATTTTATAGTCTTTTATACAACAGAGTCTTTTGATGAATTGTGCAATGAAATAGTTCTAAATGACTCTATGGTGACTTGTTTCAAGTTGAAAATATGCTTAGTTGTTCCCCAATAGAGTCACCAATCTATTAGGTGCATGACTCGGATGGGGAGTGAAAATCACACAATTATGAACCTCTAGTTGAACACCAATTTTAGAACTTTATTGGCTCTATGAATAGATAGGCTAGAACTGATTTTTTCCTAAGTTCATCCTTAATAGATTCACCAATCTGTTAGGTCTAAAAAATGTAGGTTTTTAAACCATAAGAAGGTGCCAATCTCCTAGTAAGTTTTTGGCTAACGAACCAAGGGAATATGGTTGATAACCCCATGTTCTTTAGGCTCCACTAAACCAAGGCGGGTGTACCTAGATGATAAGGAAGATTTGAAGGTTTAAATATGGTCTCTAATTTTGGAAATCTACTCACAATGGCACGTGGGGGTTAAGTAGATGTAAGGCTAATGACTAGTTCCTATAGTAGATGTTTTGAGAATCAGATGTATAAAGAGAGTTTGTATAAATGTTCTAAGATGGTCTAGTACCTAAACCTATTGGGTGAATGGAGTTGAGGGGTGGATGATGATGATGGAGATAGATATGTAAGATAGGTAGATCTACTCCTCAGCTTAACTCTAACTATTGGGCACTTTTAGATGTTTGCACCTTGTACAACTATGCAAGTTAGTCAATTACTATACTCTTCTTTATGAATCCCAATGTTATCCTCCTAAATTACTATGATAACATGAAAGGATTTTTAATTCTTAGCTTGAAGGAAACCAATTAGAATAACCACTTTAAAAGGATTTTAATCCTTGGAAGGAACCAATTAAAATGAATTACTTGAAAGGATTTTAATTCACTCTAACCAGATCCCAATCAAAACGATCACACAACAATAGAAAATGTGTCTTGAAAAATTGTATAAAATTTAATAACTTAAGAGAACCACTTTGGAGATAGCACAACAACACATAAGAATGAATACTAACACAACAGTTGAACACTAGAAGTAAATCACTGATTATAAATAGTCTTCTCCATTATAATGCTACAAAAGATGTACATTAATAGCAATAGTTTCTGAGATATGGAATGGATGAATGGAATATGATATACTAATGCAACCTATCTACTACTAATGACGATGATGATATCTCAAAACTAGACCTTGGTTTCCCTTTTTATATGGGAAGCAACAAGCTATAGACCCATTACTAAAAGGTATGCCATTTGATAACTAGAAACTTGATTAACATAAACATAAAAACTTAGTAGTTTTTCAGTGGATGCACCACAATCTGTTAGTCTCCAACATGTGCCCATGATCACCTAAGACCTGTTCAAGGCTCATGATCCATGATAATGCACCCACAACTACCAAACTTTGATACCCTATCACTTCTTACTTGACCCGTTCGATGAATAAGTTAATCTTCAACACATGTTCGATGTATCCTATCTTTGCATAATTTTTTATATTATTTATGATATCCTTCATTGCATATTTGAGTTCAAATATTCATCCTAGTTGCACATGTGTTTTTTTGAGCACCTTATCTTCATTGTTAATTTCATCAAGAGCTATCAGTAGATACTGGGCTATCTCCTCCTTCCATGCATCCTAATAATTTAAGTTTGTTTCCTCAAAGAAATTTGGTAGAGCCATACTTAGTGACTGACTGAAGTCACTCAAGTCTCACGTCGGTATGTTATGGAAGCTGACATGTGCGTTCATAAGCTCTTGATATTATTGAAGCCTACTTTTGTTATCTCCTTTCTTTTCCTTTATCTGTAGTTCCACCTCCTTCATTTTGTCACACAAACTATTATGTTCTAGCAAAGTTGTATATGTTTTGTCATGGATAACCTAAAATTTGTCAGAAAGTTTAATCATATCATCAAATCTCCTACACACCAATTCTGATGCCATTTCAAATGTCATGGGTTTTAATTTTTTCTTCAATTCCTCTTTCCTTTTCTGAATCATTTCATATTTTTGCTTCCAATAGGTAGTCTTAGACATTGCTTCAAGCACTTTCTTTCACATTCAATCAATGGTGAGTAAGGTCTTGAGGAGGAAGGAAATCTATCTTTGTAGTTGATCAAATCTTGCTTCAACCTCTCATTCTCATCAACCAACCCCTTATTATCTCTAACTAGCTTCTGAATTTGAGCCTTGGTAAACTTGACCACTTTTACATTTAGATCAATAGTCTCCATAGGGTCTATATCCCATACTCTCTGTACTAGAAGGAAACCAAATATTTGACCATGATTATGATGAGGGAAGGCCTCTTTCCTGGTGGGTAAAGTGCCCAAATCTACAGAGTAGTATTATCAGGGTTATATCCTAATCCAGTGTATATCTTATCTCTGGCCTCATTTGTTAATTGCAAGGCCTTATTTTCTCTTTTTAGGAAACTATCAAATACTATGGTTGAGCTAATGTCCCACCCTAGAAGAAGCATGATCCCAACTTCTTGTAGTAATTCCCTTCCTCTTTTAGGAGTCATATTATCCATTTCTCTATAAACCTCATATCGGAGTTCCTTCAAGGCATCTGCTTCTTGCTCAGGGTTGATTTCTTTTAGATTTTCTCTGATCATTCTTCCTTTGTACTCATAGATGAAGGTTTTAAACTCAAGGGTTTGAATAAATGTATCATCTGCAATGAACTCCTGGCTAGTACGATATCTCACATCATCATACAATTCATTAGAAGCCTCAAAGGTGATCTCATTACTCTCTGGTGACACTTCATATTAGGGAATAGTGGGAATGGTGATGTTTGTAACCTCGTTCTCTTCCTCAATGTTATCTTCAATAATAATAGGAGTGTCAGCTAAAAATCTCACCTCTGGAGTAGGCTATGGTGATAAATGACTTAAAGGTACTATGTTCTCAGCTTGTTTGCTAGAACTGGTATCTCTTCTTCTTTCAAAAGCTATGAGAGGTACATCTTTAGTCAATTATTCTTCTTGTAGGATCAATTGCTCAATCCTTTCCATAGGGTCTTTTATTTCATGATAAGCTTCTACATATAATGGATTATTTCTTCTTCTCCAAGCCTCAACCATAACTATTCTATTGTAAGTAGCCTTCCTCATCATCACCTGAGTTTCATCAAAATTTCTAATGGCATCATCCATGAAGAATTCATGTGCATATCCCTTTAGTATCTATGAGATCTTGGCATCATAAATAAAGTGCTCAGGGTCAAATTTCTCCCTCTTATTTCCCAATGGCAAGCTATAATAATCTATTTTTCTGCCAATTGATTCATACCGGGTGTATCAACAATGGTGGTAAACTCACCGTAACATAGAGTAGAAGGAAAGAAATATTTCCTTCCATAGATTTTGAGGTGCATGAAGGATGAATAGGCCAATTGCTTCATAATCTCAAGGTATACAACCCTGTTGGGTATAGTCTTAGGTAGTAAAAATAGGGCCGCTTCAAATCCATATACTCTTATCATAGTGCAATCTTCAAATGGATACTAGTCCCCCCAATTATGATTCACCTTTCCCTAAAGGTTTTTCTCCTTTTTCCTTAGGAATATTTGTACCTTTGGGGAAAAAATGTAATCACATTTATGTCCAAGCAACTTATAGAAAGGTTTGACAAAATATGCTTCAAAATATAGATAGTGGGATCTCCCACATCTACTATTCCATATGGACGTCCACATTTGAATTGATCTATAGTTCTCATCACTATCCAAATCTTTGATTCTTAATTCCTCTCCCCACATTCACATTGCTTGTCCTTCATATAGTATCATATGCATGAGAAAATAATAATGCTTGAAGCTGATGGCATCACTGTTATTCTTTATGGAAACAAGAGAAGTATTAATGACTTCAGATAGGTATTCTACATAATCATAGGGCCTAGCATCTTGGCTTTGGATATCTATGGGTAGAACCATGGGAGCTATAGCCATTACAATAGGAGC
Source organism: Sequoia sempervirens (assembly GCA_007258455.2). Taxonomy (NCBI): domain Eukaryota; kingdom Viridiplantae; phylum Streptophyta; class Pinopsida; order Cupressales; family Cupressaceae; genus Sequoia; species Sequoia sempervirens. Next base: position 9,056 of record VDFB02353228.1, read on the forward strand.
ATCAATTCCTACAACTTGGAAAGATGAATAGGTGTACTAGTAGTGTTCTTCAAATGAATCCAAAGGAAATGGGGGTCTTTCATCACAAGAGAATCTTCTAAGTTGGTTTCCTTGGCCCTTGGGTCTATACAGAGGTAATTTCCACCTCTTATAACTTGTATCAATGGTTTGATACTCTTCCAATAGATCTCTTCTCCTTGATTTTTTTTTCATGGATGTGTCAACTTGAAAAACCATGCAGATATAATCATGTGTTATGATAATAAATTGTGAACCATCGTGGGAATAGGTTGCCCATGTTTTAGGATTGTAATTTTTAGCTAGTTCCTTAACCAGTTCCGTGTTGAAAAACACATTAGGTATCACCAAATTTTCCAAATTCTTGTTCCATGGATTCGAGAAAGGTCTATGTTTATATTCCTTTTTGTAAGGATATATAAATAGATCATAGCCTCTTTGCAGAGTCTAGACATCTCCAATATTTTTGTGCTTATCTTCCAATGTTTCACATGAAGGATTTAATTGAGTTGTTCTCATAGATTTTGGTCCAAACTAGGGAAATTTATCTATTAACTCTTGGTTAACTCTTGGTTTAATGGCCTAGCCTTTGTTTTCTGCCTCTTTACTTTTGGTTTTTCTGGGGTTTTATCCATCTCAAGACCCTAGTTGTATAGTACTTCAAGCAATTTTTTATAGAACACATTTAGCTGGGCCAAGAGCACTGAATTGAATGGACAATGTGATTTTCTAATTTGCTCAATTCCGTCCAACTCCGCCTTCTTGATTTTTAGTGACAATTTGCATTATTTTCAATTTCTCAAGAGTCAAGTATATCGATATTTGGATCACTTTAAGTAGCTTTGGTTCATAAATGGCACTCGTGCCACCTTTCTATATCAACTACAATATTAATGGTAGTTGTCTCTTTGATGACCTCATTAGTCATGTCTATCAGCTGAGACATTATTTCATAATATTGAAGAGACATTATTTTTTCTTTCTTCGATGTGTCTTTGGTCCCTTTTCAAAATGTCAAAGAGACATTTGAGTTTCTCTCTTTGATCGTGTAAGGTCTCTTCAATGGTTGCACTTCAAGTTCATACTTACTTGTACATTTGACATCTGATTGTCGAGGAGACTGGTGAACATTTCCTACCAATAAGTTTTTCTCCTTGACATAGTCGTGTTCCTCCTTTCAACAAATTTTCTTCAAATAACCTTTTTTGTATCTTTAAAATGTCAAAGATACCCATGGTTATCTCCCTTCAATGTCCCATAGTCTCATAAAAAAGGTATGCTTGTAGTTGTGCTCCTATTCTTAGAAATTTGAAGAGACTTTTATCAATTTTTGTCTGATGCCTTTGTGTCTCTACAACATTTTTTCTTATTGTTCTTGCAGTAACGAAGAGACTTTTCATTTCTCACTTCAGCACACTGATGTCTCTTCAATATTACCATTGTACCCGCTCGACCATGTTCTTGTCAGTAATTTATCATTTATTTTATAATAATCTCTCGATGTCTGAGAGATGTTTTTATGTTTCTTGTATGCAAAATAATCCTATATCCTTAGAGTATCCATGTTACTGTGTCTTGTCGAAGAGACAAGTTAACTTTTCTCTCTGATGCATCTAGGTCTCTTCGATATATTTATCTTTGGGTTTTTAGAGAGACATTTGAGTATGTCACCTCGAAGCATGAGGGTCTCATTGACATTTTCATTGGCCTTTTATTGATCTTGTCAAGGAGACTATGGTGAAGCTTTCTTTGATATGACAGTCTTGGTTACATACCTTGTGCTACCAAGGAAGTACCTTAAGAAAGGGATTTATTTCAAAGTGATAATGTAATAATTTATTTTATGAGTTATGGACAATATTTTATATCAAATACAATAAAAGATCAAGGGAAATGGGGGTTTATGCTGGAAATGGAATAATAAATAAGAATGGAAGCATGTAAAAACCAAGGTGGATTTTTTAGCTCCAACAGGTTCTTTTCACTTATGCATAGGTGATGTATTGGAAATGGGTGGAGGAGCAGGAAAATACTTCTTGATGAGATAAGCCAAGCTACATGCATATTCTATTCCTCATTCATGTTTAAGTAGATTTTGTAGATTTGTTATAAGGTGAACGACATTGATAGCAACAGGTTAATTTCTTGAAAAGTTTTGTAAAGTCTTTAATTCTTCATCCAACAATCTTATGTTCTCTTGTGGGATATGACCAAAATCATGCACATTTGGTTGTAAGTATGGAAGTCATGGGAAATGAAGTATGCATACTATGATTCATAGAGGGTTGATTATCAACACTATTAGAAAGAGAGTTAGAAAACCCAAGACCCACAGTAAATGGTGTATCACAGGAGGAAATGAACCTTAGAATAAATCTCACAATAGTATTGCAAATAGGAAACCAAGTTGTAAAGCTCATACAAGTTTCAAAAACTTAGCGTGCAAACCCAAAAATGGAAAGAGACTTAAAATGCAATACAATGACCTAGAATGAAATATGTAAATGCAATTTTTAGATTGTAAAAAAGGTAATTTTCTGATTACACTATGTAACAATCTAAAAATGAAATCTTGTAAATTCAATTTTGAATTTAGAAAATGCATCAAATATACCAAATTAAGCTAAATCTAATGTAATGAATGAAACAAAAAATCAGGAAACTATAATAGAGATTTGATGACAACAAACAAAAGCACATAACTAAAAATTTCAAATTCTAGAAATGCAAATTAGTGCCAAATTAGGGATTCATTCACCCTAGGGCGAATGGGTCCAAGATTAGGTTTTTGAAACAAATTTCTACTAATTTTCAGGTCTTTTTTAGTGGTTTTCAGATTTAGTTTGCTACAGTAAGTTTTATGTTCAGATTTTTGTAAATGCAATGTGAAATTTGAGTGCAAATTATGCCAAAATTTTGACCTAAAACACCTAGTTTGATATGATATTTTTTTTTCAATTTTCAAATGCAAGTTTATGTGATGCAATATGATATGCAAAATGACTATTTTTTTGTATTTTTCAGATTTAAAGAATGCAAAACAATGTAATTCTACAAACCCTAGATGAGAGGAAAATTCGTATGCAAACTAAACACTCTAAATGAGATATAATTCAATGAAAAGGAATGCAAATGAATGAAAGCTATAATCTAAGATGAAAAGAACTCCTAAAATCAGAAAACTACAATGCTAAAAAATTTGGGTTCACCAAAATGAAACAAAGAAAGAGAGGGTTTATCAAAATCATCAACAAGATGATGAACCACACTTTTCACTTGTTATTTCATGTTCAATTATGCATAGATGAATATCAAAAAATAAAACTTACTAATATAACAATAAAAAGGTAGATTTTAGGATGGTTAAATGTTGTGTACTTGCTGCAAAAACTATTTTTTGAGGACTCATTCGCCTAGTGGCGAATGGGTCCCTGCTAAGTTTTTGCAAAAATCAATTTTTGGGTTTTGTTCTTCAATGTTTGCACTCCTCAATCCTAGGTTTTTAGCTCCCGAAAGTTGGAAATGAATTTTGTAGAAGAATTTCCATGATCTTGCAAGAAAAATGACAACTTTGACAACTTTGCAAGTTTGACAACTTTTTCTCTCCACTTGATCTTTAACCTAAAACCTGCAATCACACATCAAAGAAGAAGAAAAATGTTGTTTTGTTAAGGAATAGGGGTTTTCCTTGGTCAAACCCTATTTTTCTAATTAAACCTTGAAATAAAACAATGCATAAAAGTAGAGATGAATGAACAATGTAATGTTACTACTCACCACACCTTAATTGAAACCTTGGATTGCAAATCTGAAATTTAGCACATGAAGTGGCCTCAATGTATGTAGATCTTGATCATAAAATTTGACATAGGATATTGGCTTTGAAGACTTGAATTTGATCACCAATGCTACAACATCACATTAGCTCAACAACATGCATGACATTGACATGATATAGATCTTTAATTGATACAATAAGCTTTAGTAAATCTAAACTTGAATGCCTTCTTGAATGCTCTTGAATGCTTTATAATTCTCTTGTGAAAGTTCAGTCTTATGATAAATTGAATTTTCTAGGTGAAAATATGTGAAATAGCCTTATATTTATATGTATCTTAAGATTAAATCTCAAAATTCAAATAACACAAGTTGACATTAGATCCAAGATTTGAAATCATTAAAATACCACCAAAAACATATTCCAAGGGGATGTCCTAGGGTTAAGTGAGGACCTATTCACCATAGGACGAATGGGTTCTAGGATGCTTAACTAAGACACACTTTGGGGGATGTGAAATGATATGTCAAAAAGGGGTCCTATGACCTAGTGAGGACCCATTTGCTAGGTGGCAAATGGGTCCTAGGTCACTATCCTAGGACACATACCTTGCAAAATTAAGTGTTGTGTAATATTATGTATAAATGTTGGGCTTTATCCCTCAGAAATTGCAATTAATTAGGCTTGGATTTGAATTAAAAGGGCCAATTAAGCTTAAATTAATCCCAATTAATTAATAAAGCCCTAGATTAGTGTGAAAGTGTAAATATACACTTTACAAAACCCTAAATAAGGCACTGTTAAGTTTATTTAGTTAAAAAGGTCCTAAAGTTAATGTGAATGTGAAAAAAACATTACAACACTAAATCAAAGCAACATTAAGCTCATTTTAATATTAATTATTCTTTCCCAAACTAAGGAAAAAGGGATTTTTTTTATTACTACACTCCCATACACAATCTGGAATGGTGATTTAGTAATTCTCCTATTGACAAAATTGTTATAATAATTTTTTTCCTATCATAAAATCAAATCCCATTCCTTGGGTTCATCTCCTACTAAGCATCTCAGCAAGTTACCCAAACTCCTATTCACCACCTTTGTTTGTCCATTTGTCTGTGGATGGTTTGTACAACTGAACTTCAAATATGTCTTCAACTTCTTCCATAATGTCCTCCTAAAATAACCAAAAAATTTGATATATTTGTCTTAAACTATACTCTTCTGTAGACCATGTAGTCTCACCACCTCTCTAAAAAATAATTATGCAACATGAACAACATCACCAGTCTTATGGCACAAAATGAAGTGTTCCATCTTTGAAAATCTTTCCACCACCACAAATATAGAATCATGCCCTCTCTATGTCCTCAAAAATCCAAGAACAAATCCATACTAATGTCCTTCCACAACCTCTCAGGTGTAGGTAATGGCTGATACAATCCAGTATTCTGACTTGTTCCTTTCGCCTTTTGACATACTTTACAATTCTGCACAAACTTCTTCACATCCTGCTACAATTGTGGCCTGTAGTAACACTCACAAACAACAATTGTTTTATCTTGACCAAAGTGTCTAGATAATCCTCCACTGTGTTTCTCCTTAATCAGGTTCTCTCTCATGGAACTCCTTAGAATGCACAGCTGATTCCCTTGAAACAACATACCATCTTGGATGGTAAAATCCAACCATCTCATCCTATCCAAAGTGATAGGATCCATGCAAGCTCTCCAAGCCTTTGCAAAATCAGGATCCGTAGGATACAAGCTCTTGAGTTCATTGAACCCAAAAAATTCAATTTTCATTTATGTTAACAAATTCTACCACCTACTTAAGACATCTACAACTCTGTTCGATCTTCCACTCCTATGCTTCAAAACAAATGTATAAATTTGCAAAAATTTAACCCATTTCAAATATCTTTGATTCAACTTCCCTTGACTATTCAAATATTGTAAAGCTCGATGATTAGTAAATAAAACAAACTCTTTTGGAAACAAATAGTGTCTCCATTTCTTCAAATCTTGAACTATAGCATAAAACTCTTGATCATAAACAAAATACTTATTTGCATCATTCAACTTTTCACTAAAATAGGAAACAAGTTTACCTTCATGAATCAAAACAACTCCAATGGAATTACTGCTAACATCACAATCTACTTGAAATACCTTGTTCAAATCTAGAAGTGCCAAAATAGGTTGCTCTATGACTTTCTTCTTCAACATATAAAAAAAAAATTCTACTCTTGTATTCCACTTAAACTCTTTTGTATCCCTTCTGATTGGTTTAGTTAGAGGTGCACAAATGCTATTGAAACCTTTGATAAACTTTCAATAAAAACTCTTTTCTATCCCCTCTCATTGGTTCAGTTAGAGGTGCACAAATACTATTGAAACCTTTAATAAATTTTCAATAAAAACTTGTCAAACCTTGAAAAGATCTCACCTATGTAGTACTCCTTGGTGTAGGCCATTCGACAATAGCTTTCACCTTCTTTGGAGCCATCTTAAGATCCTCTATTCAGATAAAAAATCCCAAGTACACCAAATCTCTCTTCACAAACCTGCACTTCTTCAAATTGATCAACAATTTCTCCTCTCTTAGCTTCTCAAAAAAATTTCTAATATACATTGATCAATGCTCCTCCAATGTCTTGCTAAAAATTAAAATTCCATCGAAATAAACAATAAAAATTTTACCCAAAAAATCTTTCAATACCTCATTCATGAGCCGCATGAATGTGCTCGGTGCATTGGTTAGCCCAAAAGGCATGACTAACACTCGTACAAGTCCTCTTTGCTCTTGAAGGCTATCTTCCATTCATCTCCTTCTCTAATATGTATCTGGTGATAACCACTCTCTAGATATATCTTCATGAAGTACTTAGCTCCACTCAGACAATCCATGGTGTCATACATCCTTGGTAAGGGGAATATCTACTTGATGGTGATCTTGTTGATGGCTTGAGATTCTATACACATCCTCCATTCTCCATCCTTCTTCGGTGCTAGTACTATAGGTACCACACATGGGATCAAAATCTATAGGATCAATTCCTTCCACAACAACTCTTGCACTTTTCTATTCAACTCTTCATTCTTTGTTGGAGTCATTTGATGTGTTGCCTTATTTGGAAAACTGGCTCCAAGAATTAGATCCATCTGATGGGTAATCTTCCTTACTGGAGGCAAACCTTCAAGTATGTTATCAAAAACAATATCTTGAAACTCATTCAACAAATCTGAAACCTCTATAGGTACCTCATTAGTATCTTCTTTATCAACTCTAGGGATCAATGCAAAATACATATGCTCATGCCTCATACCTTCTAGGAACTTTCTTCCATCAACCAAACAAATTATTTCATTACTACATACCTTTTCTTCTACCTCCCTCAAGGGTTTAAACTTATGATGAATGCCATCCTTCGTCAAGGAATAGGTGTTATCATGTCCTTCATGCACCACTCGTTGATTAAACTACCATAGTGTTGATGGTCAAAATAGCACAACAACATTTAAACATAATATCTCTATTCTATTTCTCCTGAAAAAGAAAGACAACATATAGTAATCTAACTCCTAAGGTCTTGGTAGTTGGTTCTTAACTGTGTTGATATTGCTTAATGGTCAATGTAATTGTAATGTTCAAGGAGCCTACTAGTTATTGAGATTTTGATTGTTGTAAGATCGAACTTCTATCTAAACCTACTCTAATAGGGGGGTATAAAGAAAAGGAAAAAGATAGATCAGGTACATAGAAAGAAAATGAATTTTGATTCATTCAACTAATCAAACCTGTTACCTTCCAAGGAATTCTTAAACTAGAACTGCAAAACAAATCAACCTATAATCAACACACAACCATTCATTCACAGTGCAAATATTAATAGCGGATTTTAAATCAGCATTCAAACAAAACAAAAGATAGAACTCCATTCCTTGAAAGCTTTCCAAATCAAATGATTAAAAAAAAAACATCATTCCAGAGCATAACCTAAAGCAAGTTTAAGTCTGCCTACTTCTACAGTCAATGAAACAGATAAGCAACATTTCCAAATCTGGCAAGATCACCAATGTATAGAAACCCATGTCTTCATATTACCTCCATCTAAACTAAGAAAATCAGAAAAATGCATCACCTATCCTACTGTAAAAAGCTAATTAGCTAAGCTATAAAACTCTCTAACTATTTTTCTTAAGTGTCTAACCCTTTACAATGAGCTTCATTTGACAATTTGTAGCTCAAAATTTTGTAATTTCCTCTAGAACTAAAACATCAAAAATTTGTAGCTTTTTGTGCACATACAATCTCTCCCCAAGGATAACTTTCAGTTTCAACCCTGTTTAGCTTCAGCTAATTTCAGTTGAACCTCCACTCTCCAGTTTGGCTTTAGTTAATAGCTACATTTTCAGTTCATAATTATAATTTTTTATTTGACTTTGAGTTCCCCTTTTGCACATTTCATTAAATCAACATCTCTTTCTCCAAAAATTACTCCAATGGGCCCATCAAATCTTTAGTTCACTTTCAGTTGATTGATTCTTTCAAAAAATCTTTCCTTTACACATCTTTACCAAGCTTCTTAGGAAGAATCTATTCCAACCCTTGAAAAGCAACTGCAAAATATGAACACACATTAATTAATTCATGAAACTGAACTTTCCAAAATTAATCAATATCAAATTATTTCAATTAAGATTAATTATAATGAACTTTTAAATTCCATAATTAAAATAATAACAAAATCCCCTTTTTAATTTAATGTTACTCTAAACAAAATAACACTAAAATAATATATGTTGACATTCATAATCTTGTTGCCATGTGACCACATCTTTGAATAATACTTTTGTAGCGGGGTTGTAGCAAACAATTAAAGATGCATTGTACATACTTCCACCTTTTGCATGTATTCTGCATCAGGGAGGATGCTAAAAGAGGTTGTAAAATTTGGTTTTAAATGTTTCAAAAACCTTTACAAAACTAGTTTCATGCAATCCCTCATTAAATGCATTCTATGAGACTACATTTCTCAGAGGTATTTTGTAAAACAATTCATAGGCCTCTCCATGGTTCTGTTGCACATAGGCATGGAAGATTTCAACCAAGGCATCAGAATTTGGCTTTACACCCACCAATCATTTGCATCTAAAGTTTCTCAAGCCTCTCACCATTTCAATTTTTTGCATATTCTGCATTCATTACATTCCATGAGATGAGTTTCTCTTAGCACTCTATTGGCCAATTTATGTGGCTTGTCTATGCTTCCACTGCTGGCATGCAGATCTACAATCATTGTATTTCATGAGATGGAATCTCTTCATAGGTATTTTAATCAAATGGTTCACTCGCCTTCTCTATGTAGCATTGTTTACATGCATCCATTCTTTTTCTTACGTGAACGTCCTGCAATCATGGAATTCCATGACGGGACATCTCCTTGAGGCATTCTATCAAAAAATTTACATGAATTCGATGCTTATTACTACATTGACCTTGAAAACCACCACAGAGATTTCCATCGAATTATTGGCCAAATATATGTCTGAAAATTATGGGATTGTATGAGATCACATTTCCCATGAAGCACCCCAGTCAAGCAATCCATAACACCTTAGCCCATGAAGTCCTTTCCATTGAGCTTTTCATATGCCTTGTTTGAGCTTCCATAACAATGTTTTCTTTTTCCATGTTCCTTCATCTCATTTGAAGTATCTTGTAAAATAGTTCATAATGTGCAAGGGTAGTCACAACTACCTTTGACACAATTCCTCTATCCTTTGTATTTCGATGGATGTCAATGCCTTGTTCCAACGTTCCCTTTTTCTGCATTCAATTGAAAGTTTCTGAAGCCTGTACGCTTCCACATTTTCCAATTGTATTTGCTTGAAAGTCTTCTTAAGCTGATTCATTAAATCCATTTGTGCACTTTCTGCACTCATTTCATTCCATGGGTGAAAAATCTTTGAGGCTTCTGTCAAATAGTTCAGGGGCATCGTCTATGCTTCCACATCCTATGCAGTATTTCTACTAGCAAACATGGTGTTTCATGAGATGACATCTCTTTGAGTATTCTTGTCAAATAGTGTGTCATGAGGAAAAATTCCAAACAATCCGCATGCTTTGTCTATGGTTGTATATACTCCAACTTCTTTAATGCAGGTCCTACAGTCATCACATTCCATGGGATGATGTCTCTGTGAGGAATTTTGTAGAATAGTGTGCATGATTTTCATTCTATATGCAGGTCCACCAAAGCATTTGCAATTACAACATTGAAATATGCATTTCTTAGGGTACTTTGTCATTCAGTTTATGTGTCACACCTATGCTTTCACATTTTTCATGTATTATATGCAATCAATGCATTCCATGAGAAGATATCCCTGAAGCATTCACTTGGCATCAGAGGTAGGATCGAGACTAATCCTGACATTAGAACCTTCAACATGAGTGGAGTTGGGTCTTGTTTAGGGTGGAACCAGATCAATTTCTAAATGAGAATATTTTACGCTTTGTGTCTAGTTCAAAATCCTTCCCGGGCCCGTGTGAGATGCAGGAGTAGAACAAAATCCATGCAAGGGCGGAGCCAATTTCAAGCAGAGTTGGAACCATGCATGGATGGGGACATATTTTTTTAGCTTGGTTCAGATATTGTCCTGGTTTCGCAATAAAAAATTATCAAGGCTGGGTCAGAACCAATTTCGCACACTGACCATCCCCTTTTTTTTGGTTCCAAAATTTTTCCCCAACCCGCTTCTGATAAGAATTATTATTTATTTTTACTGATCATTTCAAGTTGAGTTTTCACCCACGTATGATGAATTCCTATTTTTAAGTTTTTTGCCTTATTATTATTTTCTATTTTTCTATATATTTTTTATATTTTCTTAGATTTTTAGGAATCACTAAATATTTATTTATTTTCAAATTTAAATAATATAGAAATCTCTTTTCTTTTATAAAGGAATTATATTATTTAAATTTTAAAATAAATTTATTTTTTTAAAACTTCTTAAACATTTAAATTTGTTAGAAACCAAGATCTGAAATGCAAGCCGAAAAATAACCTTCCACAGAAGAGAAAATCAGAAAAAGTTAAAGCTTTCCAAGAAGGTGTGCAAAATAATATTATTCAAGAAAAAATAATTACATGAGATA
>VDFB02353229.1:0-36090 GCA_007258455.2 Sequoia sempervirens
TATCTCCTACACTTTGGGCTCAACTTAAATGAAAGAGACTATTCCTAAAGGTATTCTTGAATAGGCACTTAAATAAAACAAAACCCATAACAACCATACCTTAATGTAAACTTAACCCCAATAACTATCACTAATTTTAAATGGAAACCTCTCTATAAATGATTTGAATTTACTCTACGCATGCATCTATAAATAATAGAAATGATGTAATCCCTTCAAATAATTTATTTTCATACCCTTTAACATTAGAAAAGCATAAACATGTTGTAAATGATTCGCTGATAATGTGGCAATTTACTTTACTTAATATTTATCCTTAATTATAATATTGAATCATAAATAATAGTGTACCAATCTACTTCTACTTCATATACTACTAGTGAATGATTTTAATGGGTATGAAACACCAAGTTTTCTAATAATTGGTTCCTCATTGAGTAAAAAAGTTATATCCAACCATTACAAGCAAAGAACTATAAATAATAATAAAGATCATAATATAAAATAAACACATGTGCTTAATAATCCTTCTCTAAGCTCATTGATATTCAACTACAATAGGCAAAATACCATTACATATATTGAGTATGCAATATATTTAGATATGTGGTGGAATAATGTTTACAAGTAGAAGGCCTATCACACCTCTCACTGCAAAAGAAAATAAGCCAAAATATCGAAAGAATAAGAAAATAGGAAAAATAATTATTAAAAATAATTAGATTAATATGTATTTGTCATCTAATCTAAAATATAACATAGAGAAACACATATGTCAAAAATTAAAATCAATAACATATAATACTAAATATATAGGAAGAAAATATTTCAAAAGAAAATCCACCACCAAAGATACATTAAACTTGTATTAATTAGAAACAATTTATTGCATCAATACACCCACTCATTAGTCCAACAATATTCTAGTAGCATAACAATACTTTACCTACATAGCCCATTAATCCTTCATATAATTCCTCCAATTTATAGACCAAAGTGAAGTGAAAACCATAAGTGGATTCCTAAAACTAATGGCCACCAAAATCATGGTCTATATGAAAAAGGCCACATCCCAATGTGTAATTATGATCTCACTCAAGATATAATCCATGAATAAATAACATATTTGACCCAATAAATACTCATGGACATAATCCCCAAAACTAGCACTCCACCATGAACATGGCAACTAATGAGGGACACACCACATTTGAAAAAATGCTCCACTTTTTCTAATGTAACTATCAGTTCTACATGTGAGAGATGGTCAATTTTATTGATGAAAAATATGTAACTCCCACTAATGACCTTCTTGCATAACCTCATTATTTAATGTCATTTGGAACAATATCCCAAGTATCTTAGAGAATAATAATTAAAAATATTTTCTCTCAATACCTTAGTGGTATCAAACTACCCATTCCAACAATGTTGGAGATACATACATAGGATTTCAAGTGAATATCATAGTACATCCTAACAAAATTGTATACAAGGTCATAATGTTGCATCAAATTGTGAAGAAGTCATATATTAAATATTTTAGAGAAATTTCCATTTCATGATCTTATCATACTATTTTTATATATAAAATTTCATAAGCATACATTTCCTCTTATTGTTCCTATTATATTTTAAGGTTTATATCTAATAATTATAAAAATCCACAATTTGTCTAATTCCAAAAAGCCTAAGTGTTCCCTTAAGTTGATCTTTTGAAGAAATTTCAAAGTATATAGGAATTTAAACTCTATTTTATAACATGTACACTGGCTACTATTCATATGTGATTATCACCCTTTACAATTTTTTCTCAAAGCTCTTGATCCATAGTGTCAATCTAATATCTAAATTATTGTCATTGCACCAAGGTATTCCTCACAAAATTGAGTAACTTTATATACCAAATCAATCATTTTAAAATCTATATTGAACTTCACAACCATTTTTTAATGAAAATATTATATATTAAAATCAAAAGTTAAAATATACAATAATAATTTAAAAAATATAGATAATATAAAATCATCTACCAAAGTCAAATCAACAAAATCAGCCAATAGTGACATGGTGTGATGGTTATTTTGTTTTGTTATTCTTGTCATCAAGGTTCAAACCCCATTGGGGTGTAATTGTTGAGAATTTACAGTGGGGATGAGGTCCCTCATTTTTTATCTCACTAGTTCATAACTCTAAGCCAAAAGCGTTTACCCCTCTTAATAAAAATAAATCAGCAAAATCAAGAAACTCTAGAAACATGTAGCCATAAAAATCAAATATAGAAACAAAAGAACAAGAATATGTATCTACAAGAATTTTAACTTGTGTCCTTCATGATGACCAATAGTTGCTCCTTTTTCTTCATGTTCATGACAAGGGTATGCAATTATGGTTTTAATTTCAGAAAATCCTATTGCAATCCAAACCTATTTTTGTTAGAGCATCCACCTTTGGACTAATACTGATATGTATGCCCTTGTTTTATTTTCTAGACCTTGTCATTATGTTGACATAACACTCCAATTCATCTTCATACATTTTCCACACCATCCCCATGATCACTCTTATGGTCTTAATGTTGTGTTCCCAAGTGCACTTTTGAATATCTATCTCAATCAATTAGTTCAATGTTCTTTTCATAATTTTCCACAATCTGGTAATTTTAGACTTGCTCACCAAAATTTATTTTGGTCTCCACAATTGTACACCAACCACCTCCTCATTTCCCAAAATATTTAACTTTAAATCATATTTTACAACCTCATCCTCTTCTTTCATAATTTCATGTTGTTGTCACTGGAAGAGCTTATCCATCTAACAAGTTAGTCAAAATAAAATCAACCAAAACTTAATTGGTTTTATATGCATGCATTTACAATAGTTTTTTAATAGTATGTTGGTTGCATTTTGATCAATTTTGATGATGATGTGATAGTTGCTTTTGAGACCTTGTCACATTATAACCATTTTTGTCAAATTTTCCTCTTAATGTTATCAAATATCCACAATCCATGAGGTTGTCACTTTTGGTGTTACTAGATTTGATTGTGTGAGAATTTTTAGCATCAACATTTTAGATCACACTTCGTCATCCACCATCAAGATGTTAGAGAGCTCAAGGAGATGTAAAATGATTAGTTACAAACCAAGACTAACTAAAAAAAGATGTGAAGGGGTGGGAAGAGAGAGGGGAGGTAGCACACGGTGTGAGATACAAAAATAAGACAACAAAAATTAACAAATTTATTTATGAAAAATAAAAATAAAACTATCTTTAGATTAACATGATAATTTACGCATTTATTTATTTATTTTTAAGCCTTATTTATTTACTTATATTAATTATTTTATGTAAAAAATCTTAAGAAACAAATTAGTTACATTTATAATAATAATTTAAGATATATATTTTTACATCTATGCACTAATGAATTATAAATCTAAAAACATAAAAAATAAGTATGTTACTAATATTATAAATATAAGTATATTTATAACATATGTATAAATGAATAAGCATCTATAACTATCATGTATATCTATGAATGCCAGTAAAAAAATGCAGATTAATAACATATCCTTATTTTTAAAGACAAAAAAGAATCTACACATAACTTATAAAATTCTATATATCTATAAATATCATAGAAATATCTAGAATATATCTGTAAATCTAAATAATTATCTATACAAATAAATATATATAAGTAACATATAAATATCTATAAGTATGTATACCTATAGATATAATAAATATGCATCTACATAATTATCTAATTTTTAAGAATAAAATAAAAGTGCTCATTTATTTATCTACTTCTTTATATTAATAAATGCATGCTAAAGATTGCATTTTAAAGCTCTATATTGAAATATATATTTATAACAATGCAAAAATCTATAAATATACAACGTTCATATAGGCATTAGATAATCAAAGTGGAACATAGATAAAAGATTGTACTCTAATACATATTTATATATAAAGAATTTAATACATATGAAAAATTATAAATATGGAAAGTACAACACAAAATATACTTATATTTATGATATAAGTACATATATTTATATTTAATTACTAATAAATATCTAAAATAGAGAATAAAATACTAAAAACAAAGTAAATTTAAAAAGAATTGTATAAGACATAGATATACAATCTCTATTTATTTATTTATTTACTAACAAATATATAAAAAAATATACTTATAGAATAGAAATATACATATATTTATAATATAAAATACATATTTTAACATATTTTTAAATATCTAAAAACAATTATGATATTTGAATATAATTAAATATATACTTATTTATATTTAGATAGATAAATACGAAATATATATTAATTAAATAAAATTATATATAATTATTTAATATATTTAATTATAAAATGCTTAAATTACATGATTACATATAGATATTACTTAAATACAAACTATATGTAATTGTGAACTATTCCGTCAGCGATTCAGAGGAAATAGAGGGAAAAAGAGAGAGCGAGAAACTTTTGGTGTGCACAGTAGAAACCCTAGCGGCTACAATAGGAGGCAACCAAATTTATCAGTGATTCTTGCAAGAAATTCAACGATAGATTTAGCAACAACCTCAAGCAGAGGAGTATATGGGGGTGCAATGAGACTGAAGGCAGAGGCAAGACAAATAGCAGGAGAGGGGAGATTTTTCAGTTGAACAATTTGAATTTTCAAAAGAAAATGTTGTTGCGGTGGGTTCTTCATTTGATGGAGTGGAGTTAATGGGTGAAAATGTGGGTCAAGTTGTTGAAAATTTCATTGAAGATAAAGGAAAAGCTACAAATAAAGACATGGAGGAGTCTGCACATGAGGTTGAAGATAAAACCTTAGAATTTTTACTTCCTGATGATGTGATAGACTGCATTGTTGAATGTCAACAAAGATCAGTCATTTATTTTTTCTGAGGGGAATACCATCTGAAGTTGATTTCTATAAATGGGCCAAAATCAACTAGGAAAATAAGGGCTGGGAAATAGAGGCCTTGAGGAGTTTGGGCAAAGGCTGTGTCTCCTACAAATTTAAATCAGCTGAGCATGCCTAAGTTGTGCTTAAATATGGTACTTGGTTCATTTGTGGATAGGTTTGTTACCTGCAAGCTTGGACATTGGATTTCCATCCAAAAGGTCCTTTAGGATCTAAATACCCAATGTGGTTAGAGCTTCCTTTTCTAAATATTTTCTTCTACCCATTCTTAAGAGAAATTGCAACACAACTTGGCAAGGTTTTATGGTGTAAGAACAACACTAATAAGTTTTCCAGTTTGAGGGTACATCCTAGGGTTTGTGTGGAAATGGACCTTAATCAGAAATTATCTAAAAATATAAAATTGATATGCCCTGGATTTGAGTTTCATTGAAACCAATAGTTTATTTGAACAAGGCCAATGCCTGCTTCTTTTGTAGACAAGAAGGCCATTTGATTAGAGATTGTCCAGCCAAGAAAAATATGCATGTTCAGTCCCAAGGGTTAGCTATCTTTAGTCCTCAACAAATTCAAATTCCTTCACCGCCCACCGAGATGCCCTCTAAACCTTCTCATTCGCAACAACAAGCCAAAGACCTTTTGGAAGTGAACCATAAAAAATTTAATTTAAACTCTCAATCTTCTTACAAGGATGTTACGATGTTGGTTGGTTGGCATATGGTCAGGAAAAGGGAAGAACCTACAGGGGTTTCAGTTTCTCAAAATGGTCATATTGATTCTTATAATTGCTCAGTTTCATCTTTGCATAACAAGAGCTCTTAAGAGAAAACATCTCCACCCTTGCCTTCAAATCAAAGTGCTTCTCCACCTTCTGGGAGACATAGGTCTCCTTCTCTATTGGATAGGAAAGGTTCTCATTCCCCTTCAGTCAGACAAAGATCTAGGTCTCCTTGTCTTTCTAAAAAGGAATAAAGTTATTCTAAGCATGATATTTCTCTTATTAATCAATTTGAGGCTCTACCACAAGAGGAAGAATTTCCTAACCTTGCTTAAAAAATGAAGTTTAAGATTTTTTCTTGGAATGTAAGAGGGATTACACTCCCCAATCGGGAGTATCATGTCAAAGATGCTATTCTTAAGTGGAAATTAGACATTTTATTCTTGCAAGAAGTAAAGCTTAATGGTACCCGCCTTGGTTCTTCTCTATTCAACATATGGAAGGATGCTTCTTTCTTTTATATGTCGCATAGTGAAGGAAGAGGATGGGATATCATTGGAATTTCTCCCTGGGTCAACAAATTTGTCATTGATAAAGGGGAGGAACCTTCTCATAGTTGTGTTTGGGTCCTCTCTTTTATCAATAACTAGCCCATTGGTTTTTGTTCGATTTATGCCCCTAATATTGCAAAAGAAAGATGTGACTTATGGGATTGGATGACAACAAATCTTCCCCAAGATGATTAGATCATTGGTGGTGACTTTAACATGGTGGAGAACTAGCTACATTGTAGTTGGGATAGTCATGTCAAGTGAAATAATGATGAGTTTGATAAGTGGTTATATTGTCATAATACATTGGGAGTAGTAGATCCTATTCATGAAAAACACACAAGTCATAAGAATAGTTGGTATACCTTGACTAATTGCATATTTGGGGCTGATAGAAAACTTAGCAGGCTAGATAGGTTTTACATCTCCCTCAATTTTCAGCTAATCCAGGAGGCTTCTGGGAATTGTGTCAAAGTTGACTATTCTACTACTCTTTCAGACCACTTTTCGATCATTTGTGCAATTTCTATGTTGCATTCGGATGGAGTGAACTACCAACTACCTTTCAAACTCAACACATCACTTTTGAAAATCCCTTCTTATATTTTTGCCCTAGTTGGTCTTTGGAACTCTATCCCTAAGCCTAAAGAAGGAGAGTCATATAGAGAATGGTGGAGTGTGGCTATTTCTCAGTGTGTTGCATTTCTTTGCTCATTTGGTAAAAGAATACCCTAGTAGTAAAGCGTAAAGAAAAATCCTTGCAATCGAGAGATTAGAAAGGTTTAGAAAACTTCTAAATTCTAATCCAAACTATAGTAAGATCCAAACCTCTATAGTTGTGATTGAAACTCAGTTACGTAAACATGATATTTGTAGAGGTCAAGGAGCCAAAATTTGGGCTAGATTACATTAGTTTAAAGATGGAGATAGAGGCTCCAAGTATTTCTTAAATTATTTGAACTATAAACATAAAAAAGAGTTTATTGGTACAATCCAAGATGAGAATGGTCAAGTTCATTCTAATTTGGAGGAGATTAAAATTTTATTCCACAACTTTTATGAGAATATTTTTAGGGAGGATCCCCATTGGTAGGATGTTCAATCAGGTTTGGAAGACATCATCCAAGAATACATTCCTAAAAAGGTTGATGTTGATTACAGCCAGTGTTTGGATCATGATCTATCTTTAGATGACTTAGAACATTATGTGTTTTCTATGCCTCATAATAAAAGTCCTAGATCAAATGGAATTTTAGTTGAATTCTACCAAATCATGTGGCAATATATCAAGGAGGATTTTTACCTTGTTTACTTAGAAGCGCTAAAATATGGATCATTGGGGCCTCAAGTTAATAAGCATTTAATCAAACTTCTTCCAAAAGGTAAGATTGAAGATACTAATTCTGTATGGAGGCCTATTACCCATGTTAATACTTCATATAAAATTATTGCTAAAGCTTTGGCTGCAAGGGTTAAACTAGTGGTAAAATGCATAGTCCGACTTGAACAAACTAGGTTCCTTGGAGGGAGATATATTCTTGATAATTTAATTCTTTCTTGGGAAACTAATGAATGGGTGCAACAAACTAGACAAAATGCTTTATTGGTTAAGTTGGATTTTGACAAGGCTTATGACAGAATGAGGTGGAGTTTT
The DNA here is from genome assembly GCA_007258455.2 of Sequoia sempervirens. Classification (NCBI taxonomy): domain Eukaryota; kingdom Viridiplantae; phylum Streptophyta; class Pinopsida; order Cupressales; family Cupressaceae; genus Sequoia; species Sequoia sempervirens. The sequence goes on from VDFB02353229.1 coordinate 7,888, forward strand.
ATTATTAAGATGTTGTAGTGGTTGGGGTTTGGGCCCAAAATATGTAATCATGTTCAAATGCTATTTAGAGAGACCAATGCTCGGCTTATTATTAATAATTTATTGACTAATCCCTTCCCCCTACAATGCTCTATCAGACAAGGATGTTCGTTATCTCCATTCCTCTATGTTCTTGCTACTAATGCTTTAGGTTATTTGTTGAAAAAGTCTAATCAAATGAATCCAATTAAAGGCATTCCCATCCCCGACAATGTGGTGGTTCTCAACTCACACTTTGTTGATGACAGTATGATCTTCATTCAAAATTCTAAAACCAAAATTACTAATGTCTTGGGGATTATGTATTTCTATTATGTTGTTTCAGGTTCAAAGCTTGCACATCATAAAATTGAATTTCTTATGGTTCAACCTGATCTAGCTCCACCTTGGATTCCTAGGGAATGGAAACAAATTAAGCATGGGCAAATTACTCGATACTTTGGCATTCCTTTTGGGCTAGGGGTCTCGATGTCTGATATGTGGAATTGGTTCTTAACTAAGTTGAAAAATAAGATTTTTACTTAGGGAAATAAATATCTTTCATTGGCTAGTAAAATTCAAGTGGTTAATCAATTTTTTTTGGCTTCTCATGTCTACTATTCATCATGTTGGATGCCATCCAAAAAAGAATACAAAGACTTGAATAAAATAATTCATCATTTTTTATGGACTAATTGGGATGGGAAGGTTGGTTTTAAATGTGCATCTTGGATCCATTGCATTCAGCCTAAAGATAGAGGTGGACTAGGTCTTTTAGACCCCAAAACATAGGGGGCCTACCTATCAATGAATGGATAATAAGAGTTGTTTCTAGAAATGAACAGTGGAAAATTCTAGTTCACAATCGAATCATTCACGCTACCAAGAACAATAATTGGCATGGAGTTAATTGGTTGGAAAGAGTTCTACTTGATCCTTTCTTTCGCATTAAGGCTTCATTTCCTTTATAATCTATCTAGAAGGCTTGGCAGCAAGTTTGCAGCTTTTTAAATTGGAGGAATAATTCCTTGTAGCATGGTTTTAGTTTCACTACTTCTTCTATTTGGTGGAACAAGTTGGTCCAATATCAGGGAGAACCTCTAGCTACGACCTTTTCAAAACAAGCTAAGTATCTTTGTAAAAAGGGTGTTCATTAGTTTGATGATATAATGTATGGGATTTCAATTCTTATGAGTGGAAAGATTGGAAAAGTATTAGAAATTATTTTAAACTCAACAACAATGCTCAAAGGTTTTTGATATTTGTGAAATCTTTCGTTCCTATGGAATTGCTCATGAAACTTTGTATGCCTTTATAATGCAGTTTTTTTGAAGACTGGCAATGGTCGGGTACTCATCAGTTCTATTGTTTCCCATTGAAGAAAATCTATCTTAAATTACTTCCAAAAGTGAAGCTTAATTCAAGACTCAATATCAAATGGAATTGCAAGTTTAATGAGAGGAAATGGAGGAATTTGAGTGCCCAGATTTGGAATTCTAAAATTGTTGCAAATGCTCAAATTTTGACTTGGAAATTTTTGCATCACAAACTGCCTATAGGGGACAAGTTGAAAACTTTGAAACTCCAGCCAACTAAATGTCCTTATTGTTAGCATAATGAGAGTTTAAAACATGTTTTTTGGGATTGTGTTCATGCCAAGAAAAATTGGAGTGTTGTTTTTGTTCATTTTCCTGCTATTTGTGGCCATGTATTGTACTGGAAAGAAGTTGTTTTAGGCATTGGGCTGCAAAATAACTTGGTGGTTGATTCAATAAAACAGTCCACTTTACTTAATAAATGGAATTGTAGATGTTTTCCAATATTTTCTAATCATTTTTATTAGGAAGTTGGAATGCTAAGGCTTTACTCTGACATTAGTTTTCAATTTATCTACTTGTGTTCTCAGCTAAAGGGCAACAATAAAAGGAATGCTAAATTTTGGGGTCACTTTGAGGCCATTAAACTTCATCTTTTACAACTTCATGAAGGGGACATTTGTTGCTCGAGACAAATTCAAGGTTTATTCAAGTTCAGAATTTAAGGGTCCTTATTTGTAAGTCTATGTAATTTGATAACAGCCTTTAGATGGACTTGTGCCTTTTGGCTAGAAGTCGTTATTTTGTTGTATTTAGGTGTTATAGTCTTGCCTTGGACTTGGATGTATAATTTTTTATCATTTTTTTGTGCAGTTCCTAGTTGAATTGCTATTTTCTTATGTAATCCAACTTTGTTTAATACAAAAAAAACTATATATATAATTGCACATTAAATTCTTTAATTGTTCATGGAATTAATACAACTGAATAAATGAGCAAAATAAAATGAAAAGGAGAAACGAGGAGTGAAGAAATCGAGAAGGGGTGTGAAGACAAGGAGGACAAATTTTTTCCCTTGTTTTCCCCAATTGTAAGCAATTATAAGCTATGGCTACATATAGAACTTTTTTTAGTTCAATTTGTCAAAGTGAACCGTTGCCAATTTTTATTTTCTATTATTTTGTTTTTGTATGTATATTTATCAAGGGTGTAGGAATAATAAGAAAGTACAATTTAACTAGATCTTTTAATGTATTGTTTTTTAGTACTTATCATGAGGCATAGTAATATTGCCATCAGTTCTTCAATTCATTTTTTTAATTAGTTATTAATAAGTTGGTTTTTAACCAATTAAAAACTAGAATTTTATACTCTTAAAATATAATTTAATTTTATTTTTAAAGTGAACATGTTAAATACTTAACTTTAAAAATTGTAAAAATTATTTTTCTTGAACATAATTGGCTAAGAAGTTTGGGGTGTTATGGGTAAATTTATAGGGAAAGCAAGGTAAATTATTAATTTTTAATGATTTTTCATTTTTTGCTTTATAAATTCATTTCATTAAATCTTTCTAAAATAAATAAATGTTACTTATTTTTACATTTTTTTAAGAATAATTTTTTTAATGTATGCAATTGTTATTTTCTATTAAAAAAATCTCACAAAAATCAATTAGCTACTTTATAGAGATTTGAATTCACACTATTAAAATAATAAAATAAAACTTAAATCAAAGCACATCCATAAATTAGCATATAAAGATAATTTTCCTAATTTGTTTTTACACATTTAAAATTAAAATTAAAATTAAATCTCAAAAAACTATTTGATATTGCCACTTTTTTCATTTTCCAAATTTTATTAACTTCAAAACATACATAAATACAAATTAAAATTAAATTAAAATAACTAAAAATATTAATTAAATTATAATTATAATCCTATTATTAATAATTATTATAATCTTAAAAGCATTATAATTAGGATTAGGATTAGAATTAAAAATAAGGTAAAAATTATGGATATAACTATTTAAAAATTAAATATTACTAATAAAAATCACTAAAATATGATTAATAGATATAATGCCTTAAAATTTTATTCATTTAATATCTTTATTTCAAATCTTATTCCCATTATTAATTCATAGAATTTTTTTTGTTGCAATTCTTTATTGTTTGGGTTAGGGTTATGATCATAGTTATGGATAGTGTTACAACCATAGTTACAGTTAGAGATAGGTCTAGGATTAGGATAATGGTTTAAAATTTAGAGTTAGGGTTAAGTATAGGGTTAGGGTTAGGGTGAGAGTTAGGAAGTGAGTTAGGGTTAGGGTTAGATCATGCAAAGAACTAATTAACAATACTAAAACACTATAATTGACAAAACTTACATTTATTTTTATTCACATTTGTAAAACACGCATTTATTTTTTTCCAAATCTAGAAAATAATAATTACAATACTATAAAGGCAAGTACTAGCCACTACGTGGCACTTGTTTAATATTTTTTCAAAATATCAAAATTATTTTATTTATCATTCTCTTTGATAATATTTGTGAATATTTTTATTATTTTGACATAGACTATTGGGTTCATAATTAATTGTACACTTTTTCATTCTATTCATTATCCCATTTGATAATGACATTATTTTCTGTGCATGTTTGTAATCAATGCAAACATCATTTTCTTCTAGAGATTAGACTTTGACACTTTCATTTTTTTAATAATATATATATTCAATCTAAATGTAAGGTCTTTTTCATAAGCATATATATGTTTTGGGTGCTACTTTATCTCTATAGCATTATAGTGGGAGCTTTCTATTAAAGTTCATTTAATGAATTGTCTTTTCTCTATTTTATTGCAAACTTGTACTCAATGCAAACATTCTTTTCTACTAGATATTTTTATTATAACACTTTGTATGGTCTATTCATTTTGACTATAACACTTTTAATTATTGTAGACACTAAAAATTGTCCCAGACTTGTGATTTCTAAATTCTCCATCATTTCCCCTTTTGACTTTGATAATTAAATAAGTTTATTTAATTAATTCATTTTTTTATCTTTATTTCTCCTTGATTAATTAAATAAATTTTATATATTTAATTATGTCACTAATTAAGTCATCTTCTTTCAAACTTAAATAAATTCTTATTTATTTAATTTTTGTCCACTTTCCACTATAATTAAATAATTATTTTAATTATTTAATTATTCATTAGCCTCTTCTCTCATAAATTAAATATTTTTTTTTTATTTAATTTGGTCCACTCTCTTGAATTTTGAATTAAATCATTATTTAATTCAAAATAATTATTTTTGTCACATTCTTTTATAATTAAATAATTATTTAATTATTCACTGGCCACCTAAATTAAATATTTTTTATTATTTAATTTCTCATATCACCTCTTTATCTGTGCCAATCTTATCTTCCACATCAAATCAAATATCTCTTGACATCTCATTTAATCCTAGCCCTTGATTGAATTAACTCATAATTTAATCTCAACCCTTCATCTTTATGATTTGCCCTAATTTTTCCCTAACCCTATTCCATACCTCAACTTTCAATCTTGGCCATTGATTAAGACATCTTATTGGCATCCAATCTCAACCATTCATTCAAGTTTTTCTTTTCTATAAAAAACCTTATCCTTGTCATTTTCATTATCTACACATATTATGCAAGTACATGTTGCTAGTGTGAGACAACAATCTTCAATATTTTGCTAGTCACTTGTCATAGGCTTATTATTGCACACTCAAATTTGAGGGAAATTACCATATTCAAGCAAAATGGAGAAGGGAAATGAAGGTTATAGATACTACGTACCTTTGCTAGGGCATGTTTTTGACTAAATTTTCTTTGTCACAATGTGACCGGCTGCATTATGACAAAGAGGGGAAAAATGTAGACACATAAAAATGACCTAGGCTTGCAAGTTCTATTTTCTCCGTATTGTTTCCTAACATAATTAAAATATTTAATTATATCCTATGGTTCAATTTCAAATATTAATTAAATAATTCATAATTATTTAATTAATTCATGTCTTTTAGTCCTCTTGATTATTTAAATAAATAAATTTATTTATTTATTTAAATAAATACATCACTAATTTTCTAATGTCTCCCTATGATTAAATAAGTTCTTAAATTTATTTAATTATCTTTTTTCCATTATTTTCTCCTGATTATTTAAATAAATAAATTTTATTTATTTATTTAAATACGTCATTAACTTCTAAATGTCTTCTCATAATTAAATAAGTTCTTTAATTTATTTAATTATTGTCCACCTTGGCATCCTCCTAATTTTAAATAAAATTATTTAAAATTGTCCCACTTTCTAATTTTCTCTCTAGTAAATAATTTTAAATTAATTATTTACTGTCACATGGCCCCACTTTTGGGGTATGTGCAGGATCAAGATGGGCCAAAAAGTGGCAATATGATGGGTATGTGTAGGTATGTGACTTTTTTTTTAACCCAAAATTGATGAAACGAAAGGGGTTTTTAAAGGAGATTCTCAACTTTCCACCAATATAAATTATGCTTTACTTTGAATTTAATAAATAATTATTATTTATTTTCTATTTGAATTATGACTAAAGTCCTGATTGATTGGATGATTGAAAAACATCTATAGCTTTCAAATGGTATCACATTTTTTAATCTGAAACATGTGTCACATTCTATGCTGCATACTATAGGATTAAAAAAATATGAAGTTTTGACCAAGTTAAAGTGGTTAGACATACGAAGTTTTATATTTTTTTTAAAATTTGTAATAAAATCCATAATTAATTATTTACTTGGAAAAAAATATAAAAAAATATGCATCACATCGGGACATGAGTCCTCTACTTATATCTAAAATCTTATTAAAAAATATTATCATTTTATTGTGGTTAGGGTGGTCAGACAGATACATACTTCTTATTTTTTTCCTGAAATTTAAGTACTATTGCATTGAAATTTCAAATTTTCACCAAAATCATTTTTTATTTTTAAAATAAACCTAGTAGTTTAGAAACTACATTAAATTTTCTACAGATTCTATTCTTACATATTTTTCAAATAATATAGATAACTTATTCAAATTTTTACGTCAAGTTGCCTAACTCTAATTTTTATGAATTTTTCGCCACTTAAGGGCCTGCTTTTTCCATGATGATCTTACACATAGCCTTTGAATTAAATTAATTTTTAATTCAAAATGACAACTTTCCTTCTTAAATCGAATAATTTCTAATATTATTTGATTTTCTAGCTCTTTCTTTTTCCAAGCCATTCTTATCCTCTTGTCACATGCAATCTTGTCCCTTGATTTGATTTTCTAAAATCAAATCTTGACCATTCATTTCAAATTTACCCTAATGTTTCCCTAACCCTAATTGTGGGTTGTCACATTCAATCTTAACCATTGATCTTAGGGAATTTGTCAATCTTCAATCTTGGCCATTCACCCAAAATTGACTTTTCTATAAAATAAAAAAATTGGTCTCAGTTGGACATCTACATCTTAGGCAATCTACATCTCTTGGCATCTTGACATCTTGGAATTTCTTGACTTTATAGGCTATTTCATGCATGTTTTAGGCTTGCTTCATAGTTTCTTAGTTGCATTGTGTAGCATTTTGATAGAATCCTTCAACATTTTCTTAGGACATTGACATTATCATAGGTTGGTCATCACAAATCTGAGGGAAAATATTATTTTGCAGAAAATAGAGAAGGTGCAGTGAAGGTTAATCATGGAGGTTAAAGACATATGGTGAGATCTTTCCTTGTTTTCATGTGTTTACTCCTTTGTTCTTCATTGCTTGCTTTGGGTTATCTTATTTTAAGCTCTAATCTACTAACCTAGATTTTTACCTAAGTTATAATTATATATTTGTATGGTCTATCCATTTTGACTATAAAGTCAAATACAATGTAGAAAGTAAACCTAATTATATGGTCATGATAGTAGCCTCAAAATCTTACAATTCATCATAGCCTAGAGTAAAATATTATAGAAATAACATTCAAGCTTTCAACCTCAACAATATTAATTTTTCCACACTCAAAGCATTTTTAAACCCAAAAATTTCCCAAAAAAATCTTATCAAATAGAGGGACTTCTCGATGCTGCAAAAATTTAAAAAAAGGTTGAAACAAACCTAGTTTAATATATAATTCTATATAACATTTAAATTCAAAATTCATAAAACTACAATTTACCATTTATTGAAATAAGAATTTTCATTAACACTAAAGCCACATGAATATAACATACTTCAAGATAAAATTAACCATTTTGAATCTATCAATCCTTGAACAACAATACTTCAAATCCTAGGCCTAAAGAATTATTAGTACATAACAAGTTGTAGTGTTATAAATTGCACCTTGTGGCAGTTTCACACTTATGCATTTAGGCCTGCCTCATTTACAACAAAATCCTATAAGTTTGAATTCCACAATTTTGACTTCATAGGCGACAACAATGAAGTGCTAGTAGCCTATGTATCTGATCTTCATGTAGTTTTGATCAAACACTAGCATGACACATATACATCTACGTGATGCACTAGCATCCTCGTACTTTCTAAGATTCAAATGTGAATATAATGTATCATTTTCCCATGACACATGTCATAGTGGTTCCTCTCATCCATGCAGCTTAACAAAACTCCATTTTCACTCTCATCTTAAAAGAGGAGGCTCTGAAAACTAGAAGGCTCTCTCTTGCTCTCTCACTCTCATAGCGAAGCTCTATAGAAATTCTCTCTAATACAACATTCAAGACTCCTCTTGCTCACAATTTTATCACATCTATCAATTCAAGAGGGGAGCCACAAGCTGTTGGTAATGCTCTCTTGTCATTTAATCTTTGATAATATTGTCTATATAATCTCATCTTTATTTATCTGATTATATTCATGATAGGGCTTCTCCTTTGTGAGGTTTGTTTCTATCATACATCTTTGCTTTATGCATTTTATCTATCTCAATCCTACTTGGTTGTCTAAGGAGGTGGAAACACCGAAATGGAGGTTTGATTGAGGAAAGCCCCTAAACAACCCCCAACATCTTTCATGTTCTATTTGTGTGAAAATGATCAAAGTCAGTGAGTTAGGTATTCTGGATTCTAGATTTTTACTATTTGTTTCATCAAAGATGAAATTATGGTGCATAGACATCTGCATGATGCATTGGCATCTATGGTTGAGAGAAAATCCACTTGAAGGTATAATATGTGGTTTCTATACTTTATGTTTCTATATATCAGAGAGATTAATTATGTCATTTACTCCCGTAATTAAGTGATTTTAATATTCTCATTATTTAAAACTTAGTGTTAATTTGGTCCAATTGTGTAAACATTCTTCATCATTTATCTTGTCACTTGAGTAGTGCCTTTTGAGGTAATTGAGGGTTATTTTCTCCTTAAGACCCTATCATCTTGAGAGTAGTGAATCTCCTCCTTTACACAAGTATCTTAAGCCTATTATTGACATAAATGATCACGTGAGAAGTGATAATACTCTTGTATACATTTAGTTCAACCCAAATGAAAAAATTCCCTAGTGATTGTGATTTATTTAAAAACATTACACCAAAATTATTACATCTTGTTTTTTTATCACCCTTATAGACTATGTTATATAATGATTTACATTTTGGTTATCATTTTTAGACTAAGATTATGATCATTAAAACATGTTTTTTAATAGCTCAATATCAATCATTAATGTAATAGGGGTTGAAATATTTGAAAACTACAATACTTTATGTTGAGAGTAAAATATATTTCATTATGAAAAGTGAAATAATTATATATATATGTATATGCTTATGTTAATGGACTAACTACTGCATTGTTTTTAATAAGGTGGATGCAGGAAATCTGACCTTCTTCCCCTCCAGATCTGATTTGTTGTATCTTCCTACAATAAGATCACACCGTTCAATGCAAGATCCCACTCAAATGAAGATCAATACAAAAAACCCTCTACCCAACACCTATAAGTAAGGTGATCATGATTTGATAACAAATAAAAGGAAGCAAGGTACATGAAAATACTCCTTAAACTAATCTTAGAGGAAAGTATTATGTAAATTTTAGATATTTACAATTAAAAAAATAAGAAACACATTTAAATATAAACAAAGCCATACCATAACATAGGTGTGCATGGGAAAAACCCTTTTCGAAGAAAAATCCTACACTCTAAAGCAACCCAATGTATTATTCGATAATATAAACACAATTATAATACACTTATAGATAAAACCTTTACAAGAGTATAACCAACTATAGATCTAAAAATAATTTCAATAGCATAGCAATATCTACAAAATCATTATTAATACATCCCTCTAAAGAGTCATATAAATAGAAGTAGTATACAAAATCATCAAATGGTTTACAAAATCATTAGATAAAAAACCACCTTAAAAAGTGATGCCTAAATACCTAGTTATAAAATCAACACCCAAATTCCAAGATGATTTCATAGGCTAAAAATGGAATATTCCTTCCACCTATCATAAGCGCACCAAAATATATTTACCAACTAATCATTCTAATTTGGCTTCATTATATCCATTCAAATATTCCTTATGATGTGTTGTAAGTTGATCAACAAGTGCAACTCCTTACATTTATTTTCTATGTTAGATATGCTTTTACATTTCTAATTCAAGAGGCCCAACTTTTGAAGGCTATAATTTTTTATATGGAAGGCCATTGTGACCCTTTTTGTAAATTGTAGAACTAAAAAATATATCTATATAAGAGGTATCACTAGAAGTGATGCGAAATAATCCAAAAAATATATTTTTCCAAAAAACAAAGTCTATGGACTAAAAATTGAGTTTTTATTTTTAATGGTGTAAAACTTGAATTCTTCATATACTCAACATTAGGAGAAAGTTTGAGAGACTTTTCCTAATACCAATGCAATCATCTAGACTAGAATCTAAGTAGATCACATAATTGGTACCTCTTATATTGGTCTTCAACAATATGCAACCATTTCTTTTCTCTATGTAGCTCAACCTCTTCTCCACGCACCGAGTAGATAGCACAAGACAATTCCATTTGCATGTTGCCACAAATTAATGCTTCCCACTTTCTCCACAAAAAAAATTTGCTACTTGGTAGGAAAATCAATGATGATTATATCCATCAAGAATTATTTACCTAGGTATGCAACATGTTGAACCTTTATGCCATTTACAACTCTAATAACATTTATCTACCAAGAGTTCATGGTAAATTATTTACCATGAGATTTAGAAACTTTCAAACCCACCTCATTCATAATTTGAAGAGATATGTCATTTCTCAAGACTCTAGAGTCTAACATCTAGCTATGAACTAGTCATCCATTTATCTATAAATTTGTATAGAAATGATAGAAATAATTCAATTGACTATTAACTAGGGAGGTCCCTAGATAGGCCTTGGAGGTGTCTTGGGAATTTATTTTAATATTAGAACTATTATGGATGCTATTAGATTAGTTTGATTCATCTACAATAGTGATGTAGGATAAAACTCTCTCTATATTCAAAAATCTTAAGGAGCTCTCCTATTGACCCACATAAAGTCTAAGTTGGCACATCACTTGATCTTTCTAAATGGGTTTAGAATTGTCTAGAGAGATACACTATGATGCTACTATATCAATTATATCAAGAATACATGAAATTATATATTCACAAGAAGTGACAACCTTACCTTTTGGTTGTTTACTCCTCTCTTCCAAGGCTCCCATTTTTCTCTCAATGGTGGGTTCTAAAATTTCCTTACTTTTTCATCTAAATCCTTCATTTTCAATGGTGTAATAGGCTTGTGAATATTGAACATATTTTTCTTCTATAATACAGGAAGTTACATTTGATCTCTTAAATTTTCTATTACTTTCTTAATGGTGTCATTATCCTTGATCTCAATTCTTACCCTTTATCTTTCTTTCCCTATATTTATAGTAGGTATGTTTGGCCTAGTAGCAACATCGCTTCTTATAGTCACTTGCCTATTCCTCAATTGATACCCACTTTGGACTTGCAATACTATTGCATCAAGAAGAGTTTTGATGTCATCATTAAAGGACTTGTATTTATTCTTGCAATTTGTTATAAAGGCTCGAAGCCCAAATTGTTGATGTGTCAGGGATTAATGATATGCACGAATTTCATAGTTTGCATTTCACAACTCAAACTTTAGTTTCAATTGTTCAATAATGCAACATGCTCTCCAAAACCTAAAGTTTGAGCCATGAAAAATAATTTATGCATCCTAAACTTATTTCAATTTAAACCATTAAGCTCAAGTCATTGTAGGATTGTACTATTGGACCTATTTTCCAAGATGTCGTTAGAGTGCCTTAATAGACAAGTTGTTGGGGTTTGTAAGTTAGCTTGAGAACCCAACTCTTCTCCATTTTAGAGTAAAAGGTTTATTACTTAATTATTTTAATTAAGTTACCTTTTATTATTTCACTTAATATTAACTTAGTTTGCATTTTGTAGGCATTTAATAATTATTCTAATTATTAAATGCTCCTTTTTAGGTTACACTTTAGGGTTTCTTGATCTCCTTCATAAGGATTTATCTCTTTGTATTATTTCATTCAATTAATGCAATTTCGCAGAGCACCTTTTCTTTTTGGTCTCCATCTCTTCCTTTCTGTGGCAGGTTATTTGCATGCAAGTGACCTTCGGGTTCTATGAAGTTGGCTTTCTCAACTTCTACATGGTATTAGAGCTCCAAACCTACTACTCTCCTATTCATGTTTTGAAGGATTTTTGGAGCTTCAAGGGTTTGGGTTTTTCCTTTTTTGATCCAGGGCATACTTTTTTTATTTTGTGCAGTTTGATCCCAAACTGACCTCATGGTTGCGCTTAGGAGGTTGTTTCCAAGTCTTTTGATATATAACTCACTCAGTTTCAGTGCAGTTGGCTCAGTAGGAAAAATATTTTTGCCCCTGGGCATGAGTTTCGATGCAAAAAATTTCAAAAAAAAATTAAAAATAAAAAAATACACTTTAAAAAAGTGCCTCCCATGCAAAAGGGAATCGCCACCGCTGCTCAGCCAAGCGGCCACCAGTAGAGGTGGCGGCCACCAGATTTGACCGCCAGGCAACCACCTCTATTAGTCAGATGCCTAGCCACCACCGACCCCCAACCTTCACCGACCGGCCACCCACCCACCACCAATGCACTGCCATAGAGCCACTGGAGCGCCACCAGACCAAGCGGAGCAACCAAAGAGCCACCAAGGCTCCATTTGAAGTCTTTTTTTACCTCTTTTCAAAAATTGGGTGTAAAATGGGCATTTTAGCTCTGGTTTTTTAAAACGAAATATCACCAAAAAGTTGATTCGAAGCCGGATCTAGTGGTGTAGGAATTTTTTCTGATTTTTCCATTTTTCTATGTTTTTTCTAGTCAAATTCAAAACTTTTTTTTTGCACTCCTAGGTGCGTAACTTTTGCGTCCGGATTCCATTTTGCGAAAATGAATAGGAATTGGAAAGGTGGTTTTGTACTCTTTCCATATCTACAATTTATTTCATCAAAAAATTTACCAAGTACACAAAGTATTTTTTTAAGCATATTTTTCTTTTTCTTGCTTTTTAGCTTTCAAAATTGTTCTAGGGTTTGGGTTCTTGTGTGTGTGGGGGGTGTTTTTTTCTTGCTTTCTATCATTTACATTAGAAAACCAAAGAACTCTTCATAAAACACATTCCAAAACTCATTCATTATGGTGGACTCATCTTCTATTGAGCATCTTTCCCCACACAATTATCACACCTAGAAGGCACAAATGACCAGAATTCTCATGTCAAAAGGGTTATGGTCATGTTTGCATGAAGTTCAACCTCAGTTGACATGACCATTTAAGGTTTTTCAACATAAGAATAGAATGGATAAGGCCATGGGTTTGTTATCCTTGCATGTTTCATATAGTCTTTCATTCCATCTAGAGGGTTGTGCAACTCCTCGAGCTATGTGGTTGAAGTTTGAAACTCTATTTGGCACCATTAATCAGTTTTGAGCACTTTAGATTGAGGTCAAATTGACTTCCTTAGTACCTAATTCATATCCTACCATTGAGTATTTTTTGATGAAGTTCAAATCACTAAGGTCATTGTTACAGGGTTGTGGTAAGAACAAAATAGATGAGGAGTGCATTTACCTGATTCTTTCTAAGCTTCGAGGTCCTTTTCAAATATTCTCTTCAAAATTTTATTCCACCATGGATGCCTTGGGTGCATGTTATACCATGCCTACTTTTGAGGTGTTCTATGATCGGTTGACATGAGAGTAGGCCAAGATATCACAGTTGGATGCCCTCTCAGGATCTAAGAACCAAGCACTGGTAGCTTAGACATCTAAAGGGAAAAAGAAGCAAAAATTGAAGCCTAAGACAAATTCATCTGGCAGTGAGAGTTCCTCCAAGCCACCTCCTAAGACTAATTCAAAACCACAATCCAATCCTAAACAGGGAAAATCTTTGAAGTCTGGTGAATCTTCCTCCAAGACTAAGAAGAAATCAGGTGATCCTTGTAGTTTTTGTGGCAAGGAAGGAAATCCAATTTGCAAGTGTTGGAAATGATTAGAGGCTTTAGAGAAAGCCATGCAACAACATAATACCACCTCACCTCAGTCTCCTTCTCCACCCATGGGGAAAGGTCATGCTCTTTTTGCACGAGCATTATCTTCAGGGTCCACTTGGATTCTAGATTCTGGTGCTTCTCACCATATGACACACACAAGATTTGGTCATCGAACTTGCCCCTACTAGCACTACACACATTGTAGTTGGTATCTCAACACAACTTTTAGTTAAGGGTTCAAGTACTATTTCATTAGATGGTGGTTGTCTTCAGGATGTGCTTCTAGTTCCTGACATTTCGACAAACCTTCTTTCCATTTATCAAATTTTCCACTCTAGCTCTGGTAAAAAAATTGAGTTCTCACCACATGATGTGGTTATTCGAGACCTTCATGATCTTGATTTGGTTGTTGCTACTGGGATTGTTGATTTTGCATCTCGCTTATACAATTTTTTTGGCTTTGAGAGTTCAGACAGTTCAGGTTCATCTCTTATAGCACATGCAAACTCAGTGAGCAGGCTTTGGCATGAGCATTTTTTCCATGTCAATTACAGATATCTACAACAAATGAGTACTTAGGCACTAGTGATTGGGATCCCTAAAATTTCATGTACTAATGGTGTATTTCATGGTTGTGCACTTGGAAAACATCACCGGGATTCTTTTCCTACAGGTAGAGCCACACGTGCTAAGGCACCCTTGGAGTTGGTACATAGTGATCTCATGTCCTTTCGGACTCCTTTTTCAAGGGCCTGATATGTGCTCACTTTTATTGATGACTTCTCCAAACGTACATGGGTGTACTTTCTTAAGTACAAATTTGATGTCTTTGATTCATTCAAGATCTTTAAGACATTTGTGGAGAAGCAATCTGGAATTTCTATCAAGAGGATACACACAAATAATGGGGGCAGTATGTTAATCAATATTTTAGGGATTTTTGCACTGAGTATGGTTTGCAGCATCAGTTTATAGTACCTTACACCCCTCAGCAGAATGGTGTTGCTGGGAGAAAGAACAGAACCTTACAGGAGATGGAAAATTGTATGATACAGTCATGAGCTATGAGTTCTTCATTTTGGGCTGAGGCAGTCAATTGTGCCAATTATATTTAGAATCGGATGCCTCATAAGGCATTACGACATATGACTCGTGAGGAGGCTTGGACCCATGTCAAGCCTGATGTTTCTTCATTGCGAGTTTTTGGTAGTGAGGCTTGGGCATTTATTCCCAATGCTCAACAAAAATCCATGGAGAGGAGGAGCCGATCACTCATATTTGTTGGCTATTGTGAGGATGTTAAGGCATACAAGTTGTTTGATCCTAATTCCAGAGAGGTCTTGTTTCGGTGGGATGTCCAGTTTGATGAGCGCTATCCTTAGATGGATTCTCCATCACTAGCTTCTCCCTCACTACCTACTCCTTCCTCTTCATCTCTTGAGGATGATGCAAATGATGATCCACCATCTCCACCACCACTAGACACTCAACATTTGCCTAGGTGGGCCCATGTTACTATTGAGGCAGTTGGTTCTTTGGCAGGTGATCCTTTAGATACTCGTCGTACTCGTGCTCAAACATCTGGTTCTAGTCTTTTGAGTCATGCCATTTCGGATGATTCTCAGAATTTATCAAAGGCAACAAGTCACCTTGACTGGGATAGGGCCATGAATGAGGAGTATTCTTCTTTGATGAAGAATCATACTTGGGATCTTTTTCCTCTTCCAAATGGAAGAAAGTTGGTTTGGTGCAAGTGGGTGTACTATACCAAGTATGTTGCAGATGGTTCAATTGATAAGTATAAGGCACGTCATGTTGCAAAGGGGTTTTCTTAGGTGGAGGGTATTGACTACTCCAAGACCTTTGCTCTTGTCACCAAGATGAATTATATTCCCTTTGTACTTTCACTTGCAGCTTCACAGGGATGGATAGTGTTTCAGTGGATGTGAAGAGTGCTTTCTTGCATGGAGACCTACATAAGGAGATCTATATGGAGCAGCCTCAGGGCTTTGTGTAGGACTCTTCCTTGGTTTGCAGACTTTAGAATTCATTATAGGTTTCAAACAAGCCCCTCAGGCTTGGTATGAGAAGATGGACTCTTGCTTTCCTCTCACTTCACACATTGTCGATCACACAATGTACATTCAGTGTCAGGAGGGTGATCTTTTGATTCTTGTGCTATATGTTGATGATCTCATTCTTACAAGTAGCTCATCCTCCATGATTCAAAGTGTTTAGAGAGCTTTGATGGAGTAGTTTGAGATGACAGATCTCAGCCCTCTGCACTATTTTCTTGGTCTACATGTTCTTCAATCTTTGGATGGGATTTCAATGTTTCAGCAGAAGTATTCTCTTGATATGCTTCAGAGATTTGGTATGCTTGATTGTAAGCCTACCCCCACACCATTTCAGTCAAGTGTTGTTTTGTCTTCCACTTGTACTACTCCTTCAGTGGATTCTACTTTATATAGGCAGTTGGTTGGCAATTTGTTGTACTTGACACATTCGCGTCCTGATATTTCCTTTGTGGTTGGCCTTGTCTCTTAGTTCTCACATGATCCTCATGAGAGCCATTGGCAAGTAGCCAAACATATCTGGAGGTACATTTGGGGCACCACTCATTATGGCATTCACTGCACTTCAAGATCCCCTCACATTGTTGGCTTCACTGACTCAGATTGGGCCGGTGATGTCAATGATCAGAAGTCTACTTCTAGCTTTATTTTTTTCCTTGGTTCTGGTCCTATCACATGGTCTTGCAAGAAGCAGACTGCTATTGCATTATCATCTACAGAGGTTGAGTACCGAGCAGTAATGTTAGCTAGTCAAGAGGTTTTATGGCTTCAATAGTTGATGACAAAGTTTGGGTTTCCACCTGATAGTCCCACTATTCTTTGTTGTGACAATTAGAGTGCCATTCACATTTCCCACAACCTAGTGGAGCATCAGTGGACTAAGCACATTAAGATCCACATGCACTTTATCAGGCAGTTGATTCAAGATGGTTCTCTCATCTTGGAGTACATTCCTACAGAGGAGCAAGTTGTAGACATCTTCACAAAACCTTTGGCATCGCCACACTATCTCCAGTTGCGCTCTATGCTTGGTGTAACGCCCCACCACGCAACCCTAGAGGAAGTTGCAATTAACTACTCAAATGCACACAAAAAAAATTAAAGTACAATTAACATGCAAGCTCACTACCCATTGCCAACAACCTCTAAGGTTACGAGACTGAGATTACTTTAAAACCCACACAAGAAACATGAATTGAAACCATAACATTTAATTACTTAAGAAATTAAGTACACATACATTCCATACAGGATAAATTACATCAAAGAATAAGAGATACCACATGATTTCAAATAACATAATTGAACAATAAGATTACAACTCTCATTCCCCAAATGAGGTAAATCCCATAAGCATGTTTACATATTGCATTTTCCACCTCGCTAACAAATGAGGGGTAATAAATTACAAGATTCAACTGAAATGAATAAAGCATGAAATGAAACTGGATCCCATGAGCTCTCCAACTGGAAATTTCATCCACATGAACAAGAAGAAAACACAATGGAGTAAGGTGCACGTTCCACCCAACCAAGTGATACCTGAAGGCTCATCCCCCTGTGTTAGGAGATAGTAACAATGATTCCTAGACAATACCATCTACCTCTAGACACAGGATAATACATAACTGAACTGAATCAAATACAAATACATCACTTAACACAAAGGTTACAATGCTTCCAGAGTTAAATAATCAATTGCATCACTGATTCAAACATACTGTTGACTTAGGAGAAGTGTCAATACAATGTTACATGGGATATCCTGGTAAGTCTTCCTAGGTACCGACCCCCATCTTGGGATATCTTGGAAACCTCTAAAGACTGTCAGCCCCTCATGCAAACCAATGTGGAATCAATTATCTCTCGTAAAGACAAGATAACGATCTTGCCATTTTGGGCCTTCTCATCCCATCCCAAGTCTATACAAGCCCTTTCGTCCATGAGCGAGGCAAAATTAATCTTTTTAAGTGTTTGATACTACCTATTCCTCTAATCAGTTTAATTATGTTATCATTGAATTAACTAACTTACAATGAGTTACCCTAGCACCACTTTGTGTGTTGGCCCTCATTGCAAGCCATTCCTCTAAGACAACACGTGGAATAACTCCACAACCCAAGGGTACACAAGAGCGACCTAAGGCTATTAAATCTCTGTCCATGACATAAAGTCAACACATCCTGTTCATGATAATCGGGTATATAACTGGATCCATTAAGAAGCACTACCCAAGGCAATTCAAAGATTGACTAACACATTACGACAACCCACACAATTAAATGAAAACCCCATCTGGAAGACTTAACATAAACAAATAATTTCATTTGCCCAACATCAAGAATGAGAGAAAACACAACTTAAAAAGAACAAATTTTCGGCATCATATTAATCTAACTTTAGGATTTCCTAAATCCGAACAATTTAATAATACATCATTTGCAAACATCTAAGGTAAGTAAAATTACATTTGCAGCATTAAGTAATTCAAAACCCTAATTGTTTAATTCCATCACAATTTAAATAAGGGACTAAACCAATTACTTACTTCAAATTTTCTCAATTACAATTAATAATAAGAATCAATTTTATTTTTTTAAATAAAATCATTTTCTTATGGAATCAACGATTGCATCTTTTATAATAAAAATAATCTAAAAATAATTATAATAAATTTATTAATTAAAATCCAATATTTAAAATATATAATATACAAATATTATATATAATAATATATATAATATATATATTAAATAAATAATAATTAAAAAAAATATAAATATATATATAATATGTATATTATATATATAATAATTAAATATTATATATAAAATATATATTATATATAGATAAATAAAATGAAATTTTATTAAAAAAAAAGAACTTTTAAAAGGCCACGCAGCCATTCCAAAGCAGGGGACACAACCCCTGCTATGGAGAAGGTTGCTTCACAGCGCACCCGTGAGTCTTTGGGTATCACTTGGTTGGGTGGAATGTGCACCTTACTCCGTTGGGTTTTCTTCTTGTTCGTGTGGATGAGATTTTCAATTGGAGAGCTCATGGGATCCAGTTTCATTTCATGCTTTATTCATTTCAATTGAATCTTGTAATTTATTACCCCTCATTTGTTATCGAGGTGGAAAATGTAATATGTAAACATGCTTATTGGATTTACCTTATTCGGGGAATGAGAGTTGTAATCTTATTATTCAATTATGTTATTTGAAATCATGTGGTATCTCTTATTCTTTGATGTAATTTATCTTGTATGGAATGTATGTGTAATTAATTTCTTAAGTAATTAAATGTTATGGTTTCAATTCATGTTTCTTGTTTGGGTTTTAAAGTAATCTCAATCTTGTAACCTTAGGGGTTGTTGGCAATGGGTAGTGAACTTGCATGTTAATTGTCTTTAAAAAAAAAAAAATTTATGTGCTTGAGTAGTTAATTGCAACTTCCTCTAGGGTTGCATGGCAGGGCGTTACACTTGGGGTGAAGGAAGTTGTCCTTGGGGGCTCTCTGTGAGGCCTTCCTTCCTTCATGTTTTTTTTCAGCATGTTTTTTCATCTCTTTTTGGAGAGGAGTTTTTCCCACTAGGTTTTCTCCTTTACTCCACTTTATAGAGATTTGGTTGTGATTGAGTACCTCATTAGGCCTAGTTGTCAGGACCCAAGTTTGCTTTCTAGTTTGTAGTTGCATTGCTTTCATGCATTTAGTTTGTAGCTACTCCCTAAGTTCATCTTAAGGGGGGGTGTTAGAGTAAAAGGTTTATTACTTAATTATTTTAATTAAGTTACCTTTTATTATTTCACTTAAGATTAACTTAGTTTGCATTTTGTAGGCATTTAATAATTATTCTAATTATTAAATGCTCCCTTTTAAGTTACACTTTAGGGTTTCTTGATCTTCTTCATAACGATTGATCTTTTTGTATTATTTCATTCAGTTAATGCAATTTCTCTTGAAGCTTGCAGAGCACCTTTGTTTTTTTGTCTCCATCTCTTCCTTTCTGTGACAAGTTAATTGCATGTAAGTGATCTTCAGGTTCTATGAAGTTGGCTTTCTCAACTTCTACACTCCATATCTCAATGTTTAAGCTAATTGCAATATTTTTTCCTATGGTCTTTTAAGTCTTCCACTTGTGTTACCTTGTCTTGTGCATTGTTGTGTGTGCAAAGTGTGACACTGGATGATGCTCTGACACCTTGAACATGAAGAAGTGTTATGTGGCTTGCTTGATGCCACTTTTGTATTGCAAAAATTTTATTCATCTTATTTTTAACTATTGATATATTGTGTGAAAGCTTGAGGCATTACAAACATTAGGTATAGATAGATTTTTTGTTTATTATTAGTTCTAACATGATATTAAATTCATCATGTCATTATGTTCTGTAATGTTCTAGTAATAGAAACATGCAAATCTAAGTTTCTAGCATATTTAATGAATGGTAGAGCTATTTTGAACTCACTATTATATCTACATAGTCAAATTAGTTTAAATAAATAATTGATTTGTGTAGAAATAACAATAAAAATCTAATCAACAACAAAGATTTACTTTATTTTTACAAATTCTAAAAATCTAATAATACTATTAAAATTAACAAATTTATAAAATAAATTTAACTATAAATTTGACTATTTTTGTCGTGGAAAAAAAATTGTCCTCCTTTGATTATTTGCAAATACCGACCTCTCTACAAGCATAACGAAAGAAACTAGGACAATCTCTAACTTCATATATATAATAGAAAAAAGGGGATTAAAAATCAGCATTTTGAAGTATTTGTTCTTGACAAGTTATCCTTTGCACGCTGCCAAAATCACTACATAATTGCGACGTGGAGATTACTTGACTACATTGCGAAAATGCCTATCCGCTGCAACGTGGCATCCACTAAAGCACTCAAATTTCTGAACGTGTAAACGTATTAAGATCCGTACATTTCATTTGGATTGAATGTCACTGTCGCGTACGATATGGTTTGAAAAATATTTTTAGTGGCGGCATTTTTTAATGAAGTGATAACCTTTATTAATTTTCTCTAATATAACCCTTTAATAAAAGGCACGTGGCATCTTTAGGATCCTATTTGCATATATTATAGTGACGCACTTCTAATAGAATATCCAAAAAAATATATCTTTTAGATTTGCTGAAAAATTCTTATTTTATAGGTTTCCTTTTATCCTTATTTTATTTTATTTAATTTTTATCGTTATTTCAATGGACTTGTTCTAAAGTCAAATGATTATGAACAAAAACAAGTTTCGTTAAACTACAATGATATTATCTTCACATTAATATGTTTTACAATTGTTAAGGACATCCTATATCATATAGAATATGATGAATGCCTTATCATTATTCTAATTGTTATTAGGTAGTTGTATGCAGATCTTGAACTTCTAATAAATTGTGATGTTTTCTTAATGAACCTTACACATGTGGATGAAATTGAAACACTTAACAATCTCTTTTTGATGGCTCATTTCCTATTGTTCATACTAAGGTGTTTAGTGTGGACACAACATTATGAAATGAGCAATGAAGTGACTTGATATACATGATGATTCCACCACCTCTTGCTAACAATAGAGTTTTGAGTCACTTCACAAAGAGCATCCAACATATAGCTAAAAACATCTTGTGTGATGTGCATTGTAGTCACATGCTTAGTACACTAAGATTCTACATTCACCTCTTACTCTTAAAAAGTTTAGAGATGTCGCATCAAGGGTTTCTAACTTGATTCTTTGCAATAGGACATTTTATGGGATGAGAATTACAAATGCCATGCATTGAGACTCTACATCCATACACTACTTATTTAGCACCTATTGTACATCACCTTCCACCTAGTCTTGAGTAGTCATCCTTTTCAATTAGGCCTAGGAAATTTGATATGAACTTGACACCACTCACAATCAACATGGGGACAATTATGTGGATTATAAAGAAGTGCATCTTATGTCTTGTTCCCACATTTTCCTTCATGGATTGGTAGGAGCTTCTACATACACCTTTGGGCCTACTTCTTCCTAAAGGAATAAATTTTATTTGAGCATCAATCTTCATCAACATGCATTATTATTCTTTCTTAGCCAATGCAGGGGGCGTCACATGTAGGGGGCTAATAAGTATCTCTTCATTTTTTCTCTTTGGGGGATCTTCTCTATTTTTATGTGGGGGTATCATTATACATGGGTGATTATCATGGCCTCATTGCTAGGATCCATTTCTATTTCAAAATCCAAAATTACACTTAAGGGGAGGTATTGGTGTAAATGTTTCACTTCACCTGAGAAATTGTTCATCCTAATTGCAATATTGTACCTAGCTATAAGTTTCCTTAGGATAATAGGGAAATTTAATTTCCCTCACTTGGGAAGCTATTAATGACATGTGTTCACCTTGACTTGAGGTACATAAGTGTCCCCACTACCTCATCAAACCTTAATTGATGGTAGTTAGGTGTCACCTTTGTTTAGTCAAGGCCACATTTATCTCAATTAGACTAAGTTAACTCATCTCCTAATTGGGAGTGATTGAGAGCTGAACTCATACCTCTTGGACATGTTATTTCCTTCATTCATGCATTTGAGAGGCCTATATGTTCACAACTAAATTTTATTATAGTAAATATTACATATCTTTATTCTATTCATCTAGATTTATAATTATCTCATTATCATAAGGTCAAGTGGGTAGATGTGTTGTTTATGGAAAATTATAATAGTGAGAACACAAATAATTAGTGTGAGAGGACAGCCTTGACAAATAAGCATTGAAGAGGAAATTAAGGTGAAAGAGCACCATTGAACATCAACTTCATTGAACATAAATAAATAGTGTGAAAGAACAACCTTGACAAATAACGACCTTATTGGAAGATTTTCTTAGTGGAAATATCTTCTAAGAATGTTCCCAACCTCACCACCTGACTTATATTGACTCTATATTGATAAAAAATATAACAACCCACTATACAATCCATAAGTTTAATACTTCTAAAACTAGATGAAGTTTAAAAAATATATATTATTCATTTGAGTGAAACCTAATTGATCAAGATTGGCGAAGGCTAAGCTACATACTAGACATACCTATGGGCATGTCTAAGACATTCATCTTACATGCTTTTATATGCTTCACATGTATGGACATACATACATACACTCAACACTTTCATCCATACTTAGAATGTTTCTTATGTGTGTTGAAAAACATCCTACAATTTTTAACAAACTTTTTTCAACACATTATTATATAAGTCGTTGTGATTCAAATCCATGACTTGTATTTTATTAATGTATGCATCCACCAACTGTATTGTTTGGGCAACAATGCCTCCAACTATACTCACATTTATTTAAAATAAATGATATTTTATCTTTATTGGCTTACCATATGCACAATGATCATCCATATGTATTTGAGAGTATATATAAGAATAATATGGAGCTTATATTTTGTCATTGAAAATACAATGACTATCCATATATTTAATTTATATAATTGGTTTTTTCAAAGACTATCTCAAGAATAGTGAAATTTTGGATGGATGGTAAGAACAATAATTTCTTACTCTACCCATGAACCATGCCATGAAAATTTGACTTAAGGAGTTGGTCAACCATCAAATTTATTTTAATCCTATAAGATTTCCTTAATGGAAATATATTTTACAGATGTCCCCAACCTCGCCACCTGACTTATATTTACTCTAAATTAATTAAAATAACAACCCACTATACAACCCATAAATTCTATATTTCTAACACTAGGTAAAAGTAACAATAATATATTATTTATTTGAGTGAAGCCTACATCATGATTGGTGAAGACTAAGCTTCATACTAAACATACATATGGGCACGCCTAAGACATTCGTTTTTCATACTTTTATATGCTTTACATGTATGGACATTCCAACATACACTCAACACTTTCATCCATTCTTAGAATATTTTTTAAGTGTGTTGAAAAATATCCAAACAATTTTTATCAAACTCATTTTCAACACATGATTATGTAGACCATCATGATTCAAATATTTGACTTGGATTTATTAATTTATACATCATCCAACTATCCAATTGTTCTCACATTTATTTAAAATAAATGATAATTTAACACTTTTTTGATTGATCATTGCACAATGATTATCCATATATATTTTAGAGTATAGATAAGAACAATATGGAGCTTATATTTTATCATTTAAAATGCAATGACCATCCATAAATATTTAAAACATCATTTTTTTCAAATACTATCTCAAGTAAACAATGTTTATTAGAAAAAAGAGACTATCTCAAGAATAGTAAATTTTGGATGGATGGTAAGAAAAATAATTTCTTACTCCAACCATGAACCATACCATTAAAATTTTACTTAAGGAGTTGATCAACCATCAAATTTATTCTAATCCTATAAGATTTCCTCAATTGAAATGTCTCCTAAGAATATCCCCAACCTCACCACCCAACTTATATTGACTCTAAATTAATTAAAAAAAATAACAACTCACTATACAATCCATAAATCTTATACTTCTAGAGCTAGGTAAAATTAGCAATAATATATTATTTATTTGAGGGAAACCTGTATCATGATTGGCAAAGGCTAAGCTCCATACTAGGTATACCTATGAGCATGCCTAAGACGTTTGTTTCACATGCTTTTATATGCTTCACATGTATGGACATCCCAACATACACTAAACACTAAGTGTGTTCAAAAACATTGTGCACTTTTTAACAAACTTTTTTTTCAATACATGATCATGTAAATTGTTATGATTCAAACCTTTGACTTGGATTTATTGGTATAACATCAACCAACTATATTGTACCAACAATGATACCTCCAATTATACACCCATTTATTTAAAATGATATTTTAATTTTTTAACTGATCATACACACAATGAACATATGTATATATTTGAGAGCATAGGGTAGAGGACCTAATAGTTGAGCATGTTTCAATAGATGTGATAGTTGTTTATATAATGCCCAATAGTTGTAACTTGACTACTCATAATTAAACAAAATGTATTCCTTTGATCTAAAAAGCAACCAATCATGTGATGCCACATCAACGCTCAACTACCCATACTGGTCTCACCTTTTTTTTGGGCCCTTTTGGACACTTTGACAAAAAGCATGATGATGTGGCCCTGAAACGAAAGTTATAAGTAGGGGACTTGCCAAGTAAGCTGCTGTAAAAAAATTGGGAGTGATTTGAAATTTCCATGTAAGATAACTAGAAGTGCGAAGTTAGGGTACACAACTACTAGATCCTCTCCCCTAGATAAAAATAGCATGGAGCTTAGTTTTGTCTTCTTGAGTAATCAAGATGCTTTTGTGTGGGAGATTAAAGTAAATCTTTATAACGACTTTAAATGTCATATTTTCCAAGTCAATTCCCACAAGACTTGACTGACCCTGGTGACCGTAGTCTATATGTGCTTTGCAAGCTTCCACTTCCACACTTCAACATGAATCCACTTACCTAGTGCGGTCTCCTTGGATGCCAAGCGTAATGGAAAGAAAGCTTGTGGATGAGGTATCAGGATGGCTCAAACTTTTCTCTGACGGTTCAGTGGAGCGGACCTGGACCGGCCCAGAGGAGGCAAAGCCTCTCACCATGCCTGTTCCTCCTTCCAACGACGTTTTCGTCGACGGCGTGGCCACCAAACACGTTGTTGTGGACGAGGAAACTGGAGTGTGGATCCGCATTTATTTGCCTCGCACGGCCTTAGACAGGGGAGCTCATAAATTGGGCGTGGTGATCCATTTTCACGGCGGGGGTTTCTGCGTGAGCCGCGCTGACTGGCAAATGTACAATCACTTCTACTCGCGCCTTGTGACGGCCTCCAACGTGATCTGCGTCTCCGTGGACTACAGGCTCGCTCCCGAGCACCGTCTCCCGGCGGCGATCGACGACTGCTTTGACGCCGTTGCGTGGCTCGGCGAAGTCGGCCGCGGGGAAACAGAGGAACCGTGGCTCGCTCAACATGCGGATTTCAAGCGGTGCGTGATGATCGGTGACAGTGTGGGAGGTAACGTGGTCCACCAACTGGCACTGCGCGCCCCGGCGTGCGATGAAGAGCTGCGCCCCGTTTGTTTGCGTGGCGGCGTGATCTTACACCCGGGGTTTGTCCGATCGGAGCGCAGCAAATCGGAGGCCGAAATTTCGCCCGATTCGGCGTTTTTGACGCTGGAGATGCTGGACAAGTTCCTGAGCTTTGCGCTGCCCGTGGGCAGTACTAAAGATCACCCGGTAACGAATCCAATGGGGCCCCTGGCTGCCTCCTTGGAGAAGCTCAAATTTCCTCCCTTGCTTGTGGGGATTGCGGACAGAGACCTGATGCGCGATACAGAGATGGAATATTGCGAAGCCATGAGAGGCGCAGGGCATGACGTGGAAACGATTGTATCAGATAACGTGGGCCACGGTTTTTATCTCAACCAGCTTGCCATCACTTTAGATCCACACGTTGCTAAGGAGACCGCTAAACTTCTGGAGGCCATCGACCGCTTCATCACTCGCTGTTTAGCTGAATAAAGTCTCCAACCGCCGTACTTCGAATCTTCGTACACTTCTGTAGTAATATGAATAAGTGTGGCTATTTCCAAATGGAGAAGGTTGGGTTTGTGATTTTGGTGGATTAGATTTTCTTAGTAATTATAATTTATTTATTTTTAATTTAAATGGAGAAAAAAATATAGAGTAACAAGAATTTAAAAAAGTTTGAAGGAAGCACTTTTAAAGTTAGAAGATTAAAAGTGATTATTTCAAGTTTGATTATGTATAGAATATCATTTTATAAAGAGGTTAATTAGGATTAATCAATTTATGAGAGCTCAACAAAACAATTTTAAGATTAGTTGTGTAGACGTCCAAATTTGGACACTTAAATTATCCAAATTTATCACTTTTCGTCTAAATATCCTCTTATCCGAGTTAATTAAGTAATATTACTATTATTTAATTAATATCTTTAATTCTGCTAAATCTTTAAGGTATTTAATTAATAATTAAATACTTTACCCTCCTTAATCCTCTTTTCATCAAATAAATTAAATAAATATTACATTTATTTAATTCCTCACATGTCATTTTCATCTAATCCTAATCCATCTCCTAATTTCTTCATTAGGAATGTGCACATGCCTAATCCTTGATTAGGAAGTGTCACATCCTCCAACTTTTGCAAGTTGGCTTCTAATCCTCATTTATCTTCTAATTACAGATTAATTAAGCCTAATCATTCTCCAAGGAATTTTTAATTCCTTTTTATTTGTCCTAGATTCCCCTCCTTTATATGTGAATTTTAAGTGCATTTCATTCTTCAAGACTTAGAACCTTGGACTTGTCGCATCTCACATGTGACCCAGGTCCCACCCAGCAGGAGTCACCTTTGTCCTCCTAGATCATCTATGAATGTGAATTTTTAATTTTATATCCCCAACCACCTTTCATTTTTCCCATGGAATTTTTGAGAATTCCAAAATTCCTCAAATGTCCCTTCACTAGAGCGGGAACCAGAAATCCACTTTGTGGGAAATCCTCCTCATCCCCAGTGCATGTCCTTTTCCACCTCAATGTACCTTTTGACAACTCATCTCCCACCTCATATCCTCTTGTCCACTTCACCCTCCACATGTCAAGATGTGAGGGCTTGTGGGATCTCAACCCACCATAGCCCTTCATCTTGACCTTGTTGGATCAATCTTGACCCTTGAATTCTCTAGAGAATTCAAATTCTTCTATAAATACCTCCTCTTCAAGGGCATTTCCAACACTTCTTCATTTGAACAACTACATGCTGCCCATTTGCATTTCCAACACTTTGCACTCTCATAACTACATGCTGTCCATTTGAGTCCTCAAGCCTTTTCAATCATTTAGCCATCTTTGCTCATCATCTTGCATATTGAATCTTGCATTTAGACATTCAAACTATCATCTAAGGAGCACACAACCAATCCAAGCAAGGGCCAATCAAAGAGGTATCAACAACAAAGGAGGTAAAAATATTTGTGTTTCATTTTATTTGCATTCATTTTCGTTGAACCACTCTTTTGGCTAATCTTGAGGTGTCCTTGGTATTTTGTTATTCATGTTTCTTAGTTATTTTACACCTTT
>VDFB02353230.1:0-137541 GCA_007258455.2 Sequoia sempervirens
AGTTCCATTGTTTCACTCTAAAGGTGGAAACCGCCAAAACATATCTATACACAGTGGCTTATGTAACAAATCCAGGGCAGAAAGATAGCACTATTCAAAGACGAAAACGTAGTACATTATTGTTTATAGATTATAAGCTATTTGTACGTGAAGAATAATCAATAACAATATGCATATAGTTTGTTTCTTTCATTTGTAGGCAATGTGAGTTTAGTCCCAGGGAAGAAAATGACGCAATAAGGTTAAAGGGTCCCACAAATTGGTTGACAATTCAAGCCACCCATTCCAAAGCCTACACAAGTTTTCCATACAACAGCTTTTCTAGGTGATAAGTTTTATTGCTTTCAAGCAAGAATTGAAGAAAATATTGTCTGATTCTTAGTGCCAAAAGAAAATGATTTGACATTGAAGAAAGCTGAGACTTAAGTTTTATCCATGGCTAGAGTTGGTTGATGCCACATAAAGATCCTTGGTACAAGGAGAGGCCTTCTATGCAATGAGATGTGAATGATTCACCACTTCGTACATAAACAAATCAGCTCTTAGAGTTGTCTGCTATTGAAAATAATTCACCACTTCCTACAGATGCAAATATTGGGAATTACAGTTCCTTCAACAATGCAAGCACATGATGAGTTGATGTGAATCTTTCCACCTGAGATGAAGAATATCAAACAAGGTTTTTGTGGACAACGGTCCCTGTTCGCTCAAGACAAGTTGGTGAGTAACTCGAGTGAGATGAGGTCTGCTTCCTTGTTCTTTATTGCTTCTCACTTTTTTTGTGCCTATAAGACTACCTTTTAGGTTCAATTTGAGGTGACTGTCTTAGTCTTTTGGGGTCTGTGATACATTCTTTATTTGTACTATCTATGGAACTGTCCTTTTACCCAGTGGAGTGCCCTAACAGAGGTACCTATGTAGATGTCTTTTTTTTGCAACACTTTCTTCACTTGATATCTGCCATACACTGTCACTCATTCTTGGCATGATTTCATCTATACTTGATGGATAAACACTGCCACCATTAAGCCCATTCAAGCTTGTCATGATACTTTGATAAATTCTCATGCACATTTAGGTCCTCATTACACATGGAAGAAGTAAAGCAACAAGCCCGATCCTCATATGCTTAATGGATGGACGTGCTTAATGAAATAGCTGCATAGTACTCCTTGCCACCCATTCTTGAGACAAGGCAAACAATTTTGCATTTGGAGCAGTATCTTGAATTAGATATTTTCCCACTGGTTTTGCACACTAGAGGACTATCTCCTGGCTCCTTCATCATTTACAGACCCTTCTTCATCAGTTTGAGGGAATATGATTGTAGCTAGCTTTCTTTCTCATAATTGTTAGGTAAACAATTAAGGGTTCCTGTCAATGAAACTTTCAACACTAGACATACTCATAAGAACCCCTAGCAAAATTATAATCATTATAGATTGTATTTTTTGCATCATCATTTCTATTGACAAACTTCACAATCTTCGTTATCAGCAATTCACAGTCCACAGATTACTTGTAGACTCCTACTATTCATTTAATTCCTCTACATCATGTTGTTCACTACCTTGCAATAGGTTTGTCTCTTTGCAGACCCTAACTTGTCTTTCAAACCATCCTCTACAGGAATATACTATCACTGTAGACTAAGTCCTTTTGATTGGTTGTTGAAAACTTATAATTGCCCTCTGTGACTTGGTTGTTATGTTCATGGTAGTCTTCTATTCAACTAGTAGATTGGAAATCTTTGTCTTCACAAGGGAAGTTCATACAAGAATTTAAAATGCCTTCATCATTTGCACAAAAGAGATAGGGTGAGGAGAGAGAGTGTGAAATTCTGGATGAACAACATTAGACGCCAAGAACCCTCATACAAACATCTGGAACCACCTGTGCAACAACTAAACTTAACACAATTTGAAACAAAGATAATGAAAACTTCAAAGGAATAAAGATCAGTCCAGCTCTATGTCTTAGAAAGGGTTTGGTGATGCCTAGTGTAAGTTTCCAAATTACATTTCTGAGCAGTTGCACACACCAGTTAATCCTCTGTACACATAGTTTGTGATGATGTGCACATAGCAGTGTGTTAGTACTCAAATTACATGTAAGTTTTCAAATTTCATTTCTGGGCAGTTGCACATGACTTTGCAAAAGCAGCTTTTGAAAGTGAATATTCATATTAAAGATATAGATGATATTAGTATTAGCTACCATAGCTAAAGTTGATATTCATAGCCTTCAGTTTGACTTGTCTTGGCAACCAAACAAGGGGGATCTCTAAATTACTTATTGCTGGTCTTGGATGATGAAAATATTGTACAGGCTTAAAGATGTGCAGAAGCTATAAAAGGTAATAGGTTTCATGGCTTGGAGCAGGCAGTTGGGTCACAAGTTATGATTGAATTGATAAATATGGCATGCAGATGTGTTATTAATTGTGATGGAGAGCATTGGATTTTTCCTCTGCCTGGTCTGGGTATAAGACATGGTGGCATGCAGGAACTCCCTTAAGGTGATATATATGGTTAGTGTCTGGTGCTTTTTGGGGGTCATTTGTTTGTGTTATGGTTTAATAGATTTTCTTTTTCATCGGTTGCCATGGGGTAATGGAATGGTATCAATTTATAATATAGTGTTTGTCTTTGGAAGTTGCTTATACTGATACACCTGGTTATAGGCTGTTTATGTAATTTCCTTTTAGCATGTATTTTATTTGGTTGGTGGGGCAGGAGTACCTTAATAGAAGGTCTATAATATAATCTAAAACAAATCTTTCTTAAACATCCAATCAAATTATATTCTAAGGTACTGTGTCCATCCATACCACAAGAAGAATTATTATGCATAAACTAAATTGACAGACTTTGCCTGGGAAAAGCACTAGTCTTTAGCACCTATACCGTACATTATTTTAAATAAATTAGAAATTGCTATCCTACAAAAACTGTAATCTACAGTTGTTCAGACAGTGGTCTAGCAGTAAGATGGGGAATGATCTCCATTCCAACAACCTGAGCTCAAAATTCTATGTACATGATCCCCATGATAATGCAGTTGCTTTATGTCATTTCAACACACTAACCCATCTCCAGAGAAGTTTAGTTTTACAAAAAAGCTGCATTCAATAAACCACAAGATTTTGCTCAAGTGTTATGACAGACGAGGAAAGAAATAGGTAAATACATAAATGATGTTTTGGAGTGCACCCAGAGACTTAAAAAGAGAGGAAAAACTACCTTTTCATCAAATAGGCAGAGTTCGAAGTACCACATGGTATTTGATGATTTAAATGATACTATGCCTGCCATTTTCTGAAAACAGCAAAGAATTGATTACCTGTAGTGTATTCTTGTGATTTTGAATGATAACATTGAGCTTGTCAATATTAGTATTCATGGTATCAATATTTTCTTGCTGCCTATCCACCTTGTTCAGCAACTTCTGTATGCTTGTTTCCATGAAGGGTTTGTGTGTTCTATTGCATCACATTTATTTTCCTTGGACCCAAGTTGCATCAGCAATATCTTGCAGGATAGAGGACAGATTTGGATAAGCTTTTGAGGGATTTTCAGCATCAGTGGTAATTGACTTTTTTGAACACCCATGTTCATGATGAGACTGAACAATAGAAATAATGGTATATGGGTATAAATGGGTAGAATGAGGGGTGGGAATGGACATGGATTTGGGAAATGGAGTTGTGAGGCTTAAGAAAGTCCTAAACTAGGTAGAGAGATATTAAACCAAAAAAAAAACCAATGTTTCAGTTTACCTGATAATTTAAGGTAAATAAAATAACAAATTTTAAAGTGAATCAAGAGGTGCTTTCGGATAGTTCTAAATTTTAAACTATAACAGCAATGCCAACGAATTAGATGTGATTTCTTGTTGTCACGAGGCACAGATACAAGAAATAGAATTCTCAATAGATTTAAGAGAAGGAAGAATAAATAAGACAAAAGCACAACTTAACGAAGAAAATCCCCTGCTGTAAAAGAGGAAAAACCACATTATAGTTAAGAGAAGTAGGTGCTAATTTTTGCTCTACTTCTAGAATTTTCAAGGATCCCTTTGCAATACCAAATAGAACATAGTTTTTTTATTGAATTTTGGAAAGAAGCATCGACAACGCCGCTGAACTGTTTTGAAAAAAAAGTCCTCAAAGAAATGTGATGTCATGGTAAGCCGTGATTTACAGGAGATGTTCAATCTTGAATGATTTCAAACTGTGTTAAAGCCTCAATGTGCTAATTATGAGAAATTTCATTTTAATGAACACATTAAAACCTTTCCCCTGTCCATCCATTATATTGTAACAAAGAGAGATCTTGCTCCCAAGTCTTTTCATGTGCAACCCAGATAGGGTTAAATCCCATCATAATGGAATACCATAAGGAAAGTCAACTTCATCCACCGTACTAGAATACCTCCTCACAAACAATTGGAAGTTCCACATCTTTTTACTGAGGAAATACACACCAATTGTTTTCACATTTAAAAAATTTCATATAATGTCAGTGCAGAAACTATCAAATTTGAATAACTTAATCAATGGAATATTTACCTTTTTAATCAATTGGATTTTTGTTCTCAGTAGCAGATTAACATATTAATTGTTCTCAGTGGCGGATTAACATATTAAAGCTACATTGCTTAAATTCATTCTGCCACATTTTTGTTTCATTGAGCCTAATTTACAATCCTTTGTATTATTTCTATTTTTTTATTAGCTATTCCTCATTTACCAACATTCTAGCATTCATACCTCAAAATAACTTCTGGGGATGTTAGAACAAAGGAAGCTTGATTTTATGAATGCTGCACCTGCACATATGTTCAGTGCATACAAAAAATTTAATGCATGTATAAATGTGATTTGCAACCCTCTTTATTTGTGCTTTAAATTTCTCTGTTGAACCTGCACATTTATCATTGGATATAGGAATTTTATCATGTGTCCATAACTCTGGCTTTTTCTTCCTATCTTGTTACCTACCTATTCTAATTACTTCTATATCTCATTCAAGAAATTCAAACGATTATTAACAACTAACTATTTGGCATTATGAGTCACTATCATATCTTTGAGCCCAATATCTTATTGCTCACTTTATAGGTTATCGTTTTAATCTTGGTTGTAAAATGTCTTGTTAATTTCCTTCTTGTACATGGGAAAATTTTGTGCCAAGCTAATATGGCTTGCATTAATTCTCAATTTTTAGTTAAGCTAATGTTAATTGTTTTTTAAATTGAATTTTTGTTGTCTTTTTGTTTACCACTCAAATCAAGGTTATTTAAGCAACAAATTAGCATTCGATTTGGGAATAAATGCAATAAGTGACATATGGGGATGTGAGAATGTGGTCTCATCCATAAATGATTAAAGTAAAAATATTTATTTACACATTTTGATTTTTAGATTTTAGTTTACAGTATCCGTTTTGTTATATTATATTTGTGTTTATGTGAACAAATTTTGCATGTTTTGTTTTTAATGCAATATATATTAATTAATTTATAAAACACCAAATTTGATTCCTTGTAAATATATAGAAACTCTAAATCCAAAACCCAAAAAATCAAGTGGCATAGAATTTCCAAATCAAACACTGGGGATTAGGTCTTCAATGCTTCTCTTCTCCAACAACTTGGCAAATAAGCCAAGCCAATAGGATTCAATTTGAACATTTGCAGCCTTCACCAAAGTGGTAATTTTCTCAGCTTATCAATAGAGTTAAAGATTTCATGTATGCTCCGAAGTTACACACACACCCTTGGTTTTTATTTGGAATACAACCAAAAACAATGGAGCAACAGCCAAAAGGAATCCCCTAATTTTAAATTTTTTCTCATCCTATCAATAGAGTTAAAGTTTTCATGTCTCCTTTGAAGGTACACACACCCTTGGTTTTTATTTGGAATGCAACAGCCATAAGGAATCCCTAATTTTAATCATTTTCTCAGAAATATATAACTACTCTAATCATAGAAGTACCCAATTGCTTAACTTTCCATGCCATAAATTTGACCGATTACCTATGCTGCTACAAATATTTTTGTACATCAATATTTGAGTCCTGATTGTAGCCTAACACTTAGGATATACAACAAAAGCACTAAAATTTCTTAAACAGTTTACATTCCCAGCTTAAACAATTCATATCATATTATTAGATTGATGTTGACCATTCAAGCTTCATGATGACGTAAAATGCAAAATTTTAAGAAGTCAATATTTTCAAGGATATAGTGATAGGATTGCCATCATCGTGCAACATCAATGCAACATAAGTACAATCAACTTGACTGAGCGACATCTTGATTGGAACATTTCAAGCAACTACTTATAAAAAACCCTGTACAAAATACTCAACTATTCAAAATATGTTCAAAACCTAAATTGCATAATTTAGCTGATCCAAAACTCAATTACAAAAAAAGGAGGAAAAATTACATTAGATCTCTATTTAAAATTATTTCAGAGCTAAACTCCAGACAAGAAAGAGCAGTCTATTTGTTCAAGCTGCTCCATTTATTCTTTACAAATATGATGCTAATTGCCTCAAACAACGATTTGTCAACAACCTTCAAACATTTACAATATTCTACCCAACAACACAATGTTGGAAGATGTCTTCACACTTTCTTCTTTCTTCAACTGAATTCTTCAAGTGTAATGCAATATCTACTCAATTCACATAGCTAGATGATGCCCACATAGCTTACTCATAGGACTTCCAAATCTTGACTTTGCACATAGATCCATTCACCAAATTCACAATACTCTTCACCTTTCTTTGGGGCTTCATAACTTTAACTTGATCTGTTATTTCTTCTTTGTTAACTGTACCATTAGATGTCTCCATAGTTTCTAATTGCAACATGTTTTGTTCACAATTTTCCTTACTTGATAAATTTTACTTTAGATTGTTTGCAATTGATCACTAAATGTTAATGTTTTTATTATGTCAACATGACATGTCTTGCTTGTAATTTGCTTGTAGCTGCTCAATTAGTTTTACCTCACATTACTAAAATATGTAGATATACAAGGACTTTGAATGCAATGTGATATTTTACAATTTGTGTGCACTTAATTGATTCAATCTCAGATTGCTTTTCATTAGCTTGAAATTATTGAAATGTGTAGATATGTTTAGCCACAATTGGCCTAGATATTCCAATGCATGATTCCACAACACATATTTTATCAACCAAAGTAGGTTTTACTTTTTCTTATGTGTTGTTTCTGAGCCTGTGCTATTCAATGATTATTGCTACAAATTGATGCTTTTTGCAGCTCTATGGCCACCATATATTCATTATGCAATTGTGTGCATACTCATACCATATATTCCACAAGAACAATAGTGAAATTGGGAGTATACTGATTCTTCAACTTGTGAGATTGAAACTTTTTCTATTTTCTCTTATGAACAATTAATATGCTTATTAGTTTCACAAATGCTTCAAATAAAGTAGTAGTTGCAAGGAGTGGAAGTAAGCAAGAAAACAAAACAACACAAATAAAAGGAGAATAGTCATGAGGGATTTACTAGGGAGGAAAAATATAGAAAAATTCAAGAATGTAAGGCCATGCTTCTTTTTACCACTCTTTGCTTTGTGTTTTTGCAAGTTTACCGTCTTCACAAGGGCTTTCAAAGACAACAACAACATATCAACCAACTACACAAAAAAAAAATTAATTGCACTTTAAGTTACAATAAATGCTACTTGCTTACTCCACAGACATTCTACTTCCCTAGCAAACCAACGATTTGTTGCATCAACAAGAAAAACTCGTACAAGAAGCCCAAATGCCAACGAACATGATGCAAAACTGTTTGTATTTGTCACTCTTACCTTTCTTTAATGTTTGAAATAGGCCAAACCATGATACATTAGTATTATATATTGTGAAAAAATTGTATGCAATTCCCAGTGTCACAAAAGAAACTGCCACTTTGCTACTTGTAGTGGTCTTGTCATTGTAAAAACTATTCTCTACCATTTTAGAAATTTATTTGTTTAACTCTAAGGTGTTTGGATAACTTCATAAGCATTGTCAACCTTTGTAGAATCTTGTACAAACTTGAATACCTCATTCTTGCTAAAAATGATTGTAATATGGGTATTTAAAGTTACATATGCAATTGATTTGACTAGTGACTGAAAATAGTGGCCTTGTAAGTGAAACTAACTTTTTATGAAACAATTAGGAAGGTTTGCAAATTAATATTTCAATTGTGATGTGTTTTGCTTATAATTTGCTTGAACTTAAATAATTCTATCTCAGGTTGTTTGCAATTTGCTTGAAATTTCTTCAATTAACTCTACTGTTGTCGTAAAATTTAACAAATCTGTAGATATGCAAATCAAGAATTTGATTGTAATGTGTTTTTTCTTTGTTTTATTCTTTATATATTTAATATTTCTCTTGTGTTAGTTGCAATTTTCCTGAATAACAAAAGTTTTGTAGGAAAGCAAGTTAAGATTTTGCCACAAACATAAGGTTAGTTGAATTTGGAAAAAATAGTTAAGGACTACAGGTCATAGATCTTCTATAGGGCCTGCGTTCATTTTTCTTATTTCCATTAAATGCAATGTTTTCCAAAATATTTTTGATGCTACATGTGATGTTTTAACTTTTGTATCAAGCATATCTACATGATAAAACATTAATTACACTCAATGATCAAGCATTTGAACTATTTGATAGAAGAACTCAAAGGAGATGTTTGAGCATTATATTTGTTTACAAGGACTTAATAAAATTTTGCACAAAAGCTACTACTATGGTTATTCATGTAATGAAACTAAAGTTGTTTTTTAGATTATGACATCGTAGATGTAGAATTTTTAGTGGCTATTAGTAAATGGTTGCAATTTTCATTCTTAATTGTGCTTAATAGTTTTGTGTTTTGTACATATTCTTTGTGTTTTACCCCTACATCAGTCCTAGCTATGGCTGCAATAATAGAAACTTTTCTTAATTATTTCACATTTCTAAACTATTTTCAATTTGAATAGAAAATCTAAATTACTAAAATCACTACAAGTAAGAAAGAGCTAGTTCCTACATGCCCTTGTGTCATAAATCCTGGTAGATGCTCTCAAGTCATTGCTCACCAAAGGGAGACATGACTAATTGTAGTTCCTTTTTCAGCAACATCACACACATTGTCAACGGTGAGATGAGTACCATATTTTAACAACATAAGTTCTAATTCAACCTTACACTAGCACAAGGAATTGAAAATAATAATTGAAGGTCATGGTAGTGGCTTTGAATTAAGTGGAATCTTTAGGGGATTGTGTTACTTACCAAACTTCATTTTTTAGAACTTTGAAGTGGAAAAATAATGTGCAATGGGTTGTGGTATTTAAGCTTATGTATGCGTCTGGACTCACTTGCAACAAAAAATGTTGGAAGCTCATTATATTTCCAAAGAGTTGCTTTAATATTAGTATTTTTTTATACATGTAGCTTGAGTTGTTTCTTTTGTTGGTGTGATGAAGAAGACGGAGGAACGAGAATCTCATATGGACCAAGAGGTTGATATCCATAACATACCTCAAAAGGAGAGTGGGTAGTAAAGATGGTGTATGGCTAGTAGAGATGATTATGATTGTGTTGCAAAACATGAGGATATCTATACCAAACATATGTCGCAGTTATGTTATGGAACCTCTTTCCCAACTCAATTACCGCTATTTAAGAAGTTATAAAGATTTACCAAAAAAAGATTTTACCTTAGTTACATTTATGTGATTGAGTCTTTCAATGCCACTTTCTTCCTCTTTCATGCCTATATTGGCTATTTTATAAATGTTGCTTGTTGATGCTACAATAAGGACTTAAACAATCTATTATGTGTTTCTTACACTGGATATTTATGCATGTCTTGTTTGCCTTTTTTTCTTGATATGTAAGGTTTTATATTTTATTAATATAGTAGAAAGAAATACATATCGTCTGCAATGCAGGGAATATCCATCGAACCACCAGAGAACTAAACCCTACCACCCCAGGAAATGCTCCACAACCATAGCAAAATTGACATCCACCCTGCCCACTACAAAACCCAATGCCATAATTATAGCCAAAAAACTAGATACTTTCAGACACAAAGGCCGAACCTCAAAGGAACCCGTTCAAATCTGCAGACATAGAAAATTCTTCAACCCAACCCAAGCCCTCCTCCACCACCAACCCTATCTTTCACTTCAAAAATTCAACGACCATTGTCGAAACCATCATGTGCCTCATAAGCTTAGCCCCCTTTAAATCTAAGAGAAAGGGGTAGACCTTCATTGCTTCATCCGTCTTCCACAGGAGCTCCAAGTTGGAGGGACGCAAAATCCCTTTGCCCATGAAGGTTGCTTTCAAGATCTCCTCCAGATTGCCCAAAAAGTCGCCACAAAATAAGTTCACCATCAATTCTCTAGCATCTGCCTTGGACACTACAATGTCTAGAATGACAGCCAAGAACCATGAGGATATGTAAGCATTATCCCTTGTGTACTCCTTTCTGGCCAAGTGACGCTTTCCTAAAACCATTTTGACTGCTACCAAGACTAGGGAATCACCCACGAGTAGAATGCACTTAAGCCGTTGGTTGGTGATTTCCACGAACACTGCTTGTCTCTCTGTCTTCACCAAAGAAATAGGAGTGTCCACACCAAAACATTCCACCCCTCCACTAAGACTGAAATGATGAACTTTGAATGGCTCGGTTTCGCCATTATCGCCACCCCAGCCAAAAAACCACCTACATGAAGACAACTAGCAGAAACAAATTTTGAAAAGCACACAAATGAACTGCCACCACCCACCAACATTAAGAGGCCCGTAAACAACAAGGCTGAGCCAAGACACGCGCGTGAGGAATCATGATGATGCAAGGAAATCCGTCCTTGCATGTGGTTTTCATCCTCCAAAAATAGGCTTTTATTCAGGCATCACCTCGTAATAAAGACTGACTGCCACCAAGCCGATTTGCATGATCTATTGTAAACTTTGTACCCTTCTTTCCTCACCATTTGGCAAGGCCATCGTGTATCACTAAAACGACGACTACCTCCTTGAAGCTCCCTTTTTTGAGCTGACTCAGACCCATCGACAACCACCCGAACCAGATGCCTTGGGCTACCGCAAGAAAAAAGGAAGAAGTAATGTGGTCATATCATGTGGTTGACACCCTTCACACCCCCGTCAACACCCCAGTGTCCATGCACTCCCCACCATATCTTCTGCCATCACCTAACCGTGCTAGTGGGTGAAGGAGAGAAGGAACGAGGTGGGGGGGGTCTTACCCTACCACCCACATGTCTTGTTTGCTTTTGCAGCATACTGTACTGGTCTATTCTTGGCATGTTAGGTGTTGAAGTAGTTAGAAATGGAGATGATTATGTTGGCAATGAGGAGTCTCATAATAACATATGAAACACACCTAGCTTCAAAATTAGAGGTTCTATATTGGGTGTCGTGTCAAGGAATTTTATGTGCCTAGTATTACCTTTTGAACCTTGTATTTTAATGTTGGATGGAAAATATTACTCGTTATGCATCAATTTTTTTGAAACTTATTTATATTATCCAACACCTTTCATACTCATAGATTGTCCATGAATCATGTCAAACCTTGGGGCTTAGATGATTTCTTTAATGTAGGTTACTTGAATGTATTACAGGGTTAGTTCCTTTCGTTGCCTTGTTTTTTTGCATCATGTTCAATATGTTAGAGAAATATTTGTTGTTGTGATATTCATGGCAGGCCACTAAAGAAGATAATGTCTCCTCAGGTCACTTTGTCACTTGTCTTCACTGCATACATATATTTTTCATTGAAATTTACTAACATTGATTTTACAAGAATGAGAATATTTGAAGGATTTTGCTCACATGTTTTACATATTTCACACCTGCTTCTGTTTTTGAAAGGATTGTGCTCAGATGTTGAAGATCACTTTATGCATATTTCATTTTATTTTGTCTTGTTACAGATCACTTGAAGGACAATATATTGTTTTCAAAACAATTTTACACTCTGCCAAATCTCATGGCCACAGCCTGATTTTCAAAATGTTGAAGATGCCCATATGCACTTCCAACAAAGGCTCACCCAAATGAAATCTACATAATATAAACATCAAGCTACCTGTAGAAAGAAATACAAGGAGTATTATAGAAAAAATAAACATCAAAAAAATAAATCATTGAGAAATTCTTAATGTCATACAATAGTAATATGGAAGATGGAACAGGTTGATTTGATAACGTTTGGATTGTGGATTTTACCACTGTGTACTACTCCTGAATTATTGGGGTCACAAACTTTATTTTATGTTTTTTGGGTGTAGATATATTTTTCTACATGTTTGAAGGTTTTTGAATTGTGGATTTTGCCATTTTTATAAAGATTTTTGTATTGTTGTAGATTTAATATATTTACAAATATCCATTATTACTTGTCTTTTCCAAATTCCAATTCAGAGTGTGGCAATCAGTTTGTGGATGGTTGCTTGGATAGTCACATGTAATAGTCCAAATATAATTTGGGGAATACTTCATTTACGAATGTCAATCGGTTTTCCCAGTTTCAAATATACAAAATTAACAAAAAAAATCACTATATTGTCTTCAGCGTACCCATT
Organism: Sequoia sempervirens; assembly: GCA_007258455.2. Lineage (NCBI taxonomy): Eukaryota > Viridiplantae > Streptophyta > Pinopsida > Cupressales > Cupressaceae > Sequoia > Sequoia sempervirens. The sequence goes on from VDFB02353230.1 coordinate 12,664, forward strand.
GCACCCAATGTGCGATTTCTAGTTTATTATTTAAATGATGAATTTAAAAGTTCATTATATTTATTTAATTGAAATAACTTGAAATTGTTTAATTCTTTGGAAATAATTGTTTGATTAATGATTTTATGAATTAATTAATATATTTTGTGTGCGTACAGGTACTTTTCAAAGAAGGATAAAGTCTTTAAAGTTGATTTGCAAAATTCACGTGCAACTGAGGAAGATTCTAAAAAGATCATCAAACTAAAGTAAATTGGAGACTTAGTGAGCCCACTTGAGTTTATTTCTGGGAAAGATATTTATGTTCATTGTGCAAAAGGGGAACTCAAAGTCAGATTGGAAACTACAACTGTTAACTGAAGCCAAACTCGAGGATGAAGTTTCAACTGAAACTAACTTAGAGCAAACTGAAATTAGCTGAGGAAAAACATGAGATGAAACAGAAAGTTATCTTTTTGACTGAATTGTGTGCACAAAAAGCTACAACTTTTTGATGTTTGAGTTTGAGGAGGAAATTATGGAATTTTGAGCTATTAATTGTCAAATTAAGCTCATTGTAAAGGGTGAGACACTTAGGAAAATTACTTAGAAGTTTTACAGCTTAGCTATTTAGAGTTTTATAGTAGGATAGTTAATGGAGTTTTCTGTAATTCTTAGTTTAGATGAAGGTAATCTGAAGACATAGGTTTTTGTACACTGGTGATCTTGCCAGATTTGTAAATGTTGCTTATCTGTTTCATTGATAGTAGAAGTAGCCAAACTTAAACCTGCTTTAGGTTATGCTCTGGAATAATGTTTGTTTATTAATCATTTGATTTGGAAGCTTTCAAGGAATGGAATCCTATCTTTTGTTTTATTCAAATTATGATTTGCAATTTGCCATTAATATTTGCAATGTGAATGAATAGTTGTGTACGGATTAAAGGTTGATTTTTTTTGCAGTTCTAGTTTATGGATTCCTTGGAAAGCAACATGTCTGATTAGAGTAGGTTTAAATAAGAATTCGATCTTACAACATTCAAGATGCTCAATAACCAGCAGTCCCCTTGAACATTACAATTACATTGACCATTGAGCAATATCAACACAGTTGAGAACCAACTACCAGGACCTTGGGAGTTAGATTACTAAATGTTGTCTTTCTCTTTCAGGAGAAACATAATAGAGATATTCTATTTAAATGTTGTTGTGCTATTTTGACCATCAACAATACTATTTTTATAAAAACCATTGGGGAATCTATTAAATTGTAAGGTTCATGTTCTCCTAAGTCATACCCCTAGATGGAAAAAGCTTCACAATTATAAGTGAGAGTATTGATGAAAACATGCAATCATGTTATGGGCCTCGAGTGAAGTGATCTCTAATTGTTTTCTATATTATTTTTATCTATCTTCAAAAATAAAAATTATATGTGATCAAGAATTCCTAGATTAATTTCAAATGAATGTGTAAGTATACTTAAATGTTGAAAGTAAGTTGATGATGAAAATAATTCCTCCATTAATCAACAAGGATAAAAATACATGGAATTTTTTGAAAAGAAATATACATAATAAAATCATTCACCACATTACATGGTGTTTATCCTTTGAGAAAAACTCAGTCTCAAAATATTAAACAAGTTTATTACAGTACCAATCCAATTACAATATTTAAATAGGATCAATCCTTCATAGGAGAATAACCAACACAAGTCTAGAGATACTTCTTGTATTAATCATCAAGGATAAAAATACTTCTAGCATTAATTAGCAAGGATAAAAATGCAAAGAAAACATGATCAAATCGATTCAAAATAAATATACACAATAAAATAATTCACCACATCCCGCAATAAATAGGATCAAGCCTTCACTAGGGAACAACCAAAGTTGAGAAATTCTGGAAACATAACCCCCTACAAAATTACATCATACTACATCTCCATCTAAGCACCAAAATATATTGGCAAGCCCAATCCACAAACCAATAGTAGTTTCTCAAAGCCATGGGAAAATAACCAAATTCTATTGTCATAACCACCCACCAAACTTAAGTGACCCATTTGGGCATTCAACCTTTAAAATATCCTCTATGATGGTTCATACTTAACATATCATAAATTGGTTGATATTTCAAGTCCATCTTGTAACTCCCTTCTTACATGCTCTTACATGTCATAGAATCATCACAAGATCTTGTATGTCTCTTACATTGTCAAAAGATTATCTTACACATCTCTATGACATAAGATGATTTGACAACTTCTTGCACAAGTTATAAATTATAATACACATAGCACATAATTCCAAAACAAAGTGGGGTCCCCTTTTCCAAGAGGGATTACAAATAATTAATAAAAATAATAAATTAATTGGTAGGATTGCAAAGTGTATGACACACCTATCCCAACAAATACAACAACCAAGCACATAAATAAACACAATTGTGTGTAGAGTCAGCTCACAATGGCTAGTCAAGGAGGGAAACATGGGCCCATTTTATAAAAATTTAATTTAATTTTTTTTCTATGTTTAGATGCCTGAGTATAGAAGTGATCTAGGTCAAGTTTTCCATGGTGAATTTAATCCAAGGAGGTAAAAATAGGTCCAAGAATGAAGATGATACATGTGGGAATTAATGATGAAAAGGAACAAGATGAGATCAAGATTATTAATTTGGGATATGTGATGAGAAGGATGGGATGTGGGATATCATGAGAAAATTTTATGCATAGTTATGCCTCCTTGAACCATAGATTTTGAGTGGCTATGTACTTCTCTTGCACTCTTAGGGTATTTGATCTCGCTGAGTTGTTTGAGCAGCTACAAGATGATGAAAGGATAAATCTTTTATGACCTCTATGCAAAGAATGAACCAATGCAAGAATAGTCGGAAAATAAGGTGCAAGAACTATATTCATCAACAATACAAAGGTGTCGATGAAAGAGGACAGTGAGCTTAAGAAAGCCCAAAAATAGTGTTGTAAAAGTAATAAGAGGTTGAGAAATTGTTTAACAAAGGAAGACCATCAAAGGAGCACAAATGAAGAATGTGAGGAACAATTCAACATCTCAAGAGAGAGCTTGTGAATTGTATCATAAAGTTTGGCACAATAATGATGATTGTTTTAGAATGCAAGGGTAGCCTCTGTACTACTGTAGCTCTAAAGCTCGTGCCATGTTGAAAAGGCTTTAGAAACTTTCAAGCTTATGCAGCCAACAGAGGATGCCAAACATTGCAACCAATACACAGATTGGACAGGGAATAACAAGCAATCATCTAGTGCTTGATTATGTTTGGTGATATGAGAACTAATTTAAGGAAAATCTCAAATTCTATCAAGACATAGTATAGTGACCTCATATGCACAAATGGATCTGTTGAGAGAGCCTTTAGAGAAATTCAAGTGAATGCATTATAATGAGAAATATAAAGTAAAAAATAGGGTACTTGAATAGTATGTATTGGAAATGCTTTAGAAATTTTCAAAGCAAATACAAAGGCGTTGAACAATGCCCTGTTGAGTATGTTATAGAAACCTCAGATGAAATGCATCTGATGAGAAGACTTTAGAACATGGATTTGGGCCGATATGTATCAAATGGAGTTTGCATAAAATGCTTCAGGAACTTTCAAGGCGCACCAATTGAAGGGTACACATTGCATAGATCTCTTGATGAGGCTAGAGTTGTCTACAGAGTGATGGAACAGGGTACGAGCATTTATCAAAATAATGCACTAAATAATGTATTTGTGGCGCACACCCAGAGTGGATTTGTGGAAGAGTCTTTGGAGACTTACAAGTGTATGAATGAGCAAACATAAAACTGCATGAATGCCACACAGAACAATATATACAAAAAATGACCCTATTAGTCAACTTGAAGTGCGATGGTCACCAGGGGAGATGAAATCAAATGCTGCCAGCATGGTAAAGAAAATGAATTTTCTGGAAATGTTTTAGAAACTTGTTTGCAGATGCAATTAGCAGGGTACACGTATTCATCAGGCAAAACTCTTATAGCATCCACATAGAATGTTTGATGAAAATACCCTAGAAACACTCATAGCAAATGCTTTTGCAAAGGAAATGTCGCACCCAACAGCATGCTGGTATAGTAAATAAGTTGAAAAGGTCCTTAGAAATTCTCAAGCAAATGCATGTGGCATGTGGAAGGAGATCCTTGTGGAGAAATTGGGGGAAGCTGAGCTGGAATGAAAGACAATAGATGACACAAAGTGTACTTGTATGCAAAGAACGGAGGAAAGCTGAGGGCACGCGACCTTTTTGCGAAAAGCCCTTTACCCGATATCCATACTCTAAAATATTTTGACCTTTATACATTAAAGGCTCTAAAATATTTTCTTTCGACCTCATCTTAAAATGTTTTGTGTGGGAACTTTACCTGTTTTTACTCCACATGGGCCCACCACATTAAAATCTCACGGGCAATGCTTTTGCTTTTTAAAACATTTAGTATTAAATGTTTTTCCTTTAATTTCCCTCACCCTCGACCCTTTGTATTTTTTCACCATGCATTTCAACCAGGCCCACTAGCTCCACGTGGCACATTTTCGCCATCTCGCGATGATTAAAGGTCGCGCAGGTTTGGATTGCAATATGGCGGGGCTCAGCCAGGATGTGGCTGGCTTTTGACCTTCATTTTCCACCGTTGGATTTGTTTTTGCTTCTTCCCTTTTGTTGTTTGCCCTAATCTTCATCGTGCTCGGCTGCTCTGCTTCACGGGAGTCATGGCGGCTCCTTCATTCTCTGGTTTGCAGTACCCATGCTCTGCTCGTTGCTCCAAAAATCTCAATGGTGGCATTTTTCTCTGTGCAAATCACTCTGCCTGTTGAGGGCGTCCCCCTTTATCTTTCATTTGCTTGACAGGTTTCAAAGCCTTTTCAACAAACATTTTTATGGTGCGTTCTCTATGACATGGCGCAGGCATCTTGCATCTATGATGGTGGCATTTGCTTGAAAAGTTTCAAATACTTTCTAATAAGTTTGTTCTTTGTGCATATTCACCTCTGTCTGGTGTGTGGACAACTTCAAATAGCTCGATCCCTCTCCTCAGCTAGTGCGGGCTTCTCTGGCATCCATTACATTCATCGATGCCTTGATAGATTTGTCACCATTCGGCCTTATAGAATTTATAAAACCTTAATATTTCATTCCAATTTTGCTCTGTTTGTCACGCATCCTTGTGATGAGCACTGCCCTTTTTCCAAAGGCTGTGATGGATTTGCATAAAGGTTTCTAAAATGTTTTCAACATTCTTTTTGTGGGGTGCACTACCTGTGCATCCAGTGAAAGTTTCTGAGACATTTTCAATTATTCATTATACATGCCATCCTCATCTTGGTGCGTGGGATTTTTATTTCATTAGACTTTTAATCAGCAGGGTTTAGTGTATGTGTTGCCCTCTTCAACAGACTTGCTTGAGATTTGTTAAAACATTTCAATGCTCCATTTGGTGCGAATGCCTCTGTGATACAGGCTTGAAAGTATTTAATCCATTTTGGGTATCTGGTGTTGGCCATGTACCTTGGAGGTTCCATTTAGCTGAGACTTTAAATTAAAATTGTACGCCCCATGCTTTGATTCCCTCTCTCTGGTGCAGTCTTTTCAACAAAATTCATTTTATACACAAATGCAGCATATGGTATTTGCTTGAAAGTTTGTAAGGATTTCTCAATGAATCCTTTTGCACATTAGCTGTTGACGTTGTAAGGTTTCTAAAACCTTGCAACGAATCCATTATGTGCCCATCGCTGCCCTCTCACTAGTGCGTGGCTCTCATTCCAAGCGCCCATCTCTGCTCGGAGCGTAGGCTGTGCATTTGATTTAGTGCTTTTAAAGCTTTCAATAAATGATTTTGTGCCTTCTTCATGCTGGTGCGTTCCTTCTTCATGCCTCGATGGGCTGCGTGCTTATCATTATTCCTTGCCCCTGCTGTAAGTTTCAAAAGTATTTTCAACAATACACATTTTGTGCGACATTCCAAGCACAACCTTATTGATTTCTCCTGCAAAGAACCAATCGGCCCTGTAGCTAGTGCATGGCATTCCATTGATTCAATACAGAAGCATTTCACAATGGAATCTGAGCATACCTGACAAGTATCTTCCATAGTGTTGAATTCTTTCAACACAACAAACCATTCCTTTCTTGTTGAGAGCTTTATTTATTATCCAATCTCCAAGTAAGGTTTCAACATAACAATTCTATGTAACCAATTTACACAAAATGCTTTGAATGGGTTCTTTTTCATTCGAGCCACTCATCTGTGTTTTGCCTCATATTACCAGGCACACAATGACATGTGGTGAATCTCTTCAATTGTAAGTGCATGCATACCAATTGCAAGTCAAAATGATGTTTGATAGAATTTCATTTATTTGATATTTTGAAGTTCCCATGCCTTGTTTGTGCTGGCGTAGCTTCCCTAAAAGGCATTGCCATTTATATTTGCTGTTTTTTGAACTCTTTTCAACAAGCCCAAACAGCTACCTTTTTCCATACTTCCCCCTGTGTGTTGAAGTATAACAGTTGTTAAGAAATTCATGTTCTACTTTGTTTCAATACTTCTCTCCAATGTTTTGATGAGAAAGTATTGTTGTCTTGGTTTGTGAGTATTGATTTTAAATTCAAATCTTTCTTAGAGAGAAATTAGAATTTTCTCTTGAAATTTTGTCCATAAATGGCTCGTACTTGAGCATGCCCTTAATATGAATATTAAGCGAGGTGTCAACTTCAATGCCAGTGATTCAAGAGAGAATAGGTGCCTTTAAACTTGGATCACATTTCAAATCAAAACCACAGCTGCAAACCATATAAACCTGATAGAATATTTTCCTTTTCAACATCTTGTAATTGTTTGGACAACATTGCAAAATTGAATAATGATGCAAATTTGTCCCATAATAACTCAACTGGGCATCAGTGTCTCCTTTAAGTCAATTGAGGAAACTCATATCAGTAGCAACTGAAAATTTATTGATGGAACACGGCACTACATTTTATGCCTTTCCTAATAAGAATATCTTTCAATAGACTGCAATGCAACATTTACAACCTCATGATTATGCAAAGCATGTCGGGCCCCATGTGGCCCAACTAAAAAAAAAATAGTTTTCAAACAACTTTCAAGCTCAAATTGACTTGACACTGTCTCTAAATGCATATGGAGTGAAAACACAAACTGGGTTTCCATTAGAACTCACTTTCAGACACATTTGAAAAACGTGCAAAACTGGAAAAATTAGCTCTGGAATCGGCCTTGAAAACCAGTCAAACGGCCTCTTGGAGACATGAAAACTTGCAAGCTTGTAGGCAGCAGACCTGAGAATTGAATGCAATAGATGGATCAAAAAAATAAATCATGAGGCAAAATTTATTCGCTATCAAAGTTGCTTACTCAAATTTTCTGCAACAAACAGCTGTTTTGAACCAATTGAAACTGATGAAATCACCTCGTTGCAAAAATATCAAATCAGCTCCTAGCGAGCTGCCACTGGACACAGTAGATCACTTTGGTATAGAGAACACGTGTGTAGAAGGGATTAGCTTGAAACATCACCCATCAAAATTTATTGATGCTCAAAGTTGGCCTCTCAGAAAGGTTTTAGTGCAAAACTAAAGAAATTACATTTGGTTTTGATCTGCTAAAAATAGCAAATCAACTCAGAAGGCCTTGAAAACTAACACGTGAGCTCATTTTGGTATAGAGAATGCAAAACAACAATCATTCTAACATGAAAAATATGGACAAATCCTTTTGGATCTTAATCATCTTCTGCTCAAGAGAAGGAATTTTGGAATCGTGATTCTCCCTTAGTTTTGAAGCATCTTTCGCGACTCTATTGAGTATAACATTCATATTCTTGACCCTATTACAAACATAGATCTCAAATTTACTATTATTAATACCCTCATTGATGTTATCCATCGAATTCAGCTTGACATTAATATGTTTAAATTCATAAAGAAGCCATTTAAAGAGCTTAAAGAGGTTGGTAGTCCCTCCTTTGCCATTCTAATGACAACATTCAAGTCAACCAACTCCTAGTTAAAGGGTTCTCCTTGTAAGCTATCGGACCTCTCGGTCTGACCATCGTAGAACATACCACCAAGAGAATCTAAATTTACTTTACCTCTCCCCATAGACACCCCACCAATAGGGGACACATATAAATCAACCAAGACTTTATCAACTCTCTTCACACAAGCAACAACTACAGAGTCTTCATATTCTCACACTTTCCTTTCTCCCCCACAACAACACCTTGAATATGCTCCTTTCCAGCCAATGGCTAAACCACAGTGAAAACTTCCCTATCCTTACCCAGGCCCATTTTTGGGGAATTCTTACCAATGGAGGACTTACCCACAACCCTTGCCTCACCTTCCCCTGCATGAATTCTCCTTTTGGCACTAGAAGGGAGAGACACCTCCACCATCTTCAAGCTCTGGCTCCATTTCCTAAACTTAGCGGAGCCTTTACTCTTGGCCACAACTAGAGGAGACTCCTTAATAACCAAGTCAATGTGCAGACTACCATACCAAAAGGGGGACGCCTCTTTCTTGGCCCTTCTCCTAGGCTGATTTGTGAAATATTCTTGGGAGAGAAAGTACTCTTCAAAAGAACCTGACCCAACATCCTCTTTTCCAATTTCATCAGAATCATTGCTTGTTTGAAAATTAGAGGGAACATCCTTAAGCTTGCAGGCTCTAGATTATTTAGGAGCTTCAAACACATACTTAGCTTTGACATGTTCCATAATCAAGAGCATTAACTCCTCATGCAAAAAAAGGCTTATTGGGATTTTTTCTGAACTCCAAAATTTCATTTTCTAGAGAAAGGATCAAGTAAAAAGGAAATGAAACCAGCTTATTATGCCTACAGCGATTTATGAGAATGAAATGAAAGCCATATAAGGCAGAGAATATACCGTCTAAGGTGAAATACCTCATAACTGCCACGACAACCTCCCTCCAAATGGGCTTTATGTAATGGCAATCATATCCTCCACACGCCAGTTTCTTAATAATGTTATCAACTACCAAAGTTATATTTGAGTCATCCATGTGCTTACTAGGAACATGGAAACATAAATAAAAACAAAATGAGGAAATTAGTAAGAAATACAAGTGAGAATATCTTAGAAACAATAATGTGTATCTAAAATATGGTGTGTTGTAATCAACAAAACTAATAGAAAAATTAACATTAGAAGGGTACTTATTATGCAATTCAATATGATTATCCTTAAATTTGATCATATCTTTGTCTATAAAACTTGAATTTTATTTTTGATGTTGTTGGATCTATCCATAGAATATCCATGTGTGTGATGATAAGAACAAAAATATTGTCATGTATGTGGTGCAAGCTTAGATATTTGCATTGGCTTAACCATAGGTAAACTAATATGATTGTATTCTAAAACATTTTCTAATAAAAAATGTGGAAAATTATTTGATTTTATTTGTACATGATAATAATCCTTTAGTATATCCTAATTTCCCCTATTATTTGTATGTGGTAAAGTTACAAAATATGTTAATAGAATAGAGTATTTCTCTATAAAGAATGCTCATATTTATAAAAAAATGACACATGAATATAAAAATTAATGATGACGCTTGAAATTAACTCAGATTTTAAAAGTGGAAGTAATTCATCCATAATATTCATTTAATTTCATCATCTTCAAAGATATAATGCATGCTAATAATTAACTCTTGAAATCATAATATGTAATAATAATTGGAAAATTTTCTATGTTGAACACACTCGAAGACTGGAAGGGGGGATGAATCAGTCTTTTTAGAAAAAAAAAAGCTCAAACTATTATTTAGATTAGAAAACCTCAAACAGATTAGCAACAAGGAAAGATATAGCAATTAATTCCTTAACAAGATTAGTAACCTTCAACAATGAAAGATACAAAAATTCAACCCTTAACCAGATAAAAAATAATTAGAAATGAAAGAAAGAACACACATGCACAAGATAAAACCGGATTTATGTGGGAAACCCAATGAGGGAAACCACGGTGAGAGTTAAATCACAATATATGAAGCTCACTACTTACAAAAGTTACAATAAGGCTCATTGCCAAAATACTTGCAAACAAAGGCGTGTAAACTCAAGGAAAGATAAAAGGAACTTGTAAAACTAAAGTGCACAACTCCAGGGCAAGATACAAGGACTTGATGAGACTCACTATCTCAGAGTAGGATGTAAGAATTTTATAGAAATTACAACATATCTCAATAATACACTTTGTTGATTGAGGCATTAAAGCACATCTAATCTATCTTCCACACACACTTTTGCACTATTTCTATGTGATATTCAATATATTCCAAACTCTCTCTCTTTGCAATTGATTTGAACTTTCATTTATATGCACCACAAGATCACAAAACATCAATTAGGTCAGCTAGGAAGAAGATAAACAATAATCTCAACAAGTTGGCCGCAAAAACATAGTGTGGTCCTATCCAAAAGATAGGGAGGACCAAAAATAACCTAATTACATTTTCCAATGTGATCCCAAATAACTCACATGCTAGCACACATCAACTCAAGTTGACAACAAGGAAACATGTAGATGAAGCATTTAGCACACAACCAGTTGACCCAAAAACATACTTCCAATTGAAACTGCTTAATGTGGTCCTCAACAAGATAGGTTAGGACCCAAATACATCTTTACACAACTTCATATGCTAGAAAAAACCCTCAAGTACATAACACAAGAATGATAACAAGCCTTGTCAACCAGACAACCACAAATTACCTAGAAATCCAACTCAAAACACAATGTAACACCAAAGAGATCAACCACTAATGTGTAGATCACAAAGAAATGTTCCTTGAACATCCAACAACACTTCCAAATACTTATTTTATATTTTCATGCCACCAATAGCTACCACAAACCCAATAGGAGCATAACACTTTATCCCATAAGCACAAAATGCACAACCATAACATATATCATTAATAGATCAACTTGCGGACCACTTCAACATATGAAATTTTAAATGAGACATTACACAGACACTGAGAGCACATTCACCAAGCCATAGGAGCAAGGACATAAATACAAAGAAATGCAAAGTATTTTCAGACCAGTCCAGACAAGCAACAAAATTGCCAACCTTTTTGTAATTTGCAGAAAGCTCCTTAGCAACACTGGTGACTTGAAAATATACAAGTGCAACATCAATAGAACAAAAAATCTGAATCCCAAGCTACAAGACCATATCTTCAACAATGGAGGAATGCAGAGCATTCTCCCAAATAGTCTTCACAACAACTTCTTGAAATATAAACTTTCAACAACTTGTAGAGGCTAAAAATTTCTTGCAACAATACATACATCCTCAGGAAAATTAAGAGAGATAATATAGCATACTATAGACCATCAAAAACATCTCTCCATCATTAACATCACTTGTAATCCTCATCTTAATATCAAATCTATTGACAACAACCATACTTAATACTTATTTCATTAATACTAAACAAGGCATGACATCCAACCATGAACATCAACAACATATCATCATTGAAGTCCAAAGTGAATGTAGTCAACAGTGACAACCAATGCCAAAAAAAAAGCTCACAAACATATGCAACAATCTCACCAAGTGTTGACAAGTAGTTCCAAACAACACACCAAGTGTTGACATCAATGGCAACCAATACCAACATTTTCTTATATAAGGTTAAAATATGTTTATTAGGCTTAATTTTTAATTAAAATGTTTAATGAAAACATTAGACAAATCCATAAAGAAAACAATAGATCATGTGTTAATGAATAGAATCATGTGAGTGCATGCCCACTTAAGCTTAGTTTAAATAATCTAGTAAGAAATTGATCCTCATGAAAATAGAAGCACAAAGTTTTAAAATATTGTAAATGCCATAATATATCACCTCTACTTGTTGGATCTCAATTGTGTTTATGGTTTGTCCTTGATGACAAAACCACTTTCAGTTGTTGACTATCTCAAATTGGATTTGTATGCTTTATTATGGTACTTCTTTGATGACATTGGCATTGATTTACATTTAGATGGTTTCAGTTGGCTTTTGGCATTGGTTTACATTCAGATGGTTTCAGTTGGTTTGGACATTTTGCACTTATTCATTGATAGCCTTGTGTGCCTTCATAGTTGATTTAGTTTGTTGTTTACTGATGCCTCGAGTTCCATGTGCAGACAGATGGTATTTAATGTTTATGCTTTTAGATTTTTGTGATGATCAGTTCAGTATGAAGGTTCTTCAAGTGAAGGTATATCTTATGTTTGTTTGTATTATCACTATTGTTGCATATACTCCTTCACATGGTATTCAGCTTGCTTGCTTCATTGGAAAATTCAGTCATTATCATATGATAACACTATCAGATTTCATTGCTATGATCTCTTTACATGAGTCAATTCACTTCAATGATACATCATATTGGTATATACATTTGCATTGCTTATGCACTTAAGGTTGATATCATTCTCATGATCTTCCATGCTTGCACATATTTAATTGGCTCGAAGGTGATTGACTTTGGTGAGTTTTTTTTTATAAATGACTTTGATCTAAGTCATATGATTTTAACAATGTCTATGAAGACACTTTTGCACGAGCCTTGATTGGCATCTAATGGTATCTTGTCTCATATATAAGAGAAGGTAATGATTTTTGGGCTTCATTCTTAAATGTTTAACTATGGGTAAAGTCATTAAAAATTGACTTTGGGAAAAGACATCGACATCCATCATTCTTCATAAGCTTATGTCGACTTTATGAGATTCTTTGACAAATATCAAAAGTCACTTTGTACGTATTATGTGTTATCTTTGAGCATGCTAATTGATGGTCATATAGTGGTCGACCTTTTTGGTGGATATATTGGGTCGACACCTCTATTAGCTTCTTCTATGAGTTCATTATATTGACATCTTTGGGACAACAATCTTAAATGATGATCATTATTATGTTATTTGACTTTGTGTGGATTTCAAATCTCTTTTCATTTTATCAAAGTCATCGATGGAAATGAAAGCATGTTAAGGCAAATCGTTTTCTTTTTGGCTGAGTACAAAACCCTAGTTGCTAGCATTGCAATCTGCCTCTCTGTTGTAGCTAACACATGGCCGATTCCAGAGGTGTTGAGTCTTTAAAAGCTGGTTGGACTATGAACTCTGTGCAAATGAGAGCTCGACCTGCATATTGCTTATCATTATTTGATGGAATTCGATGGTTGGCATCGAATCTCCGGTATTTATTTGATTGCTGCACAAACAAGTATCATTATTTGCTATTTTTATTTAGCAAATGGCAGTCCTTGGGCATTATTGGTTTTTTTGGAAATCTCTTCTGGCACATATTCTTAAAATAGCAAGAGGGTTTCAGATTCCATTCTAAAAACACATTCTTTGAAGACCTCTCTCTGGTAGACATACTTGAAATGTATATAAAAAAAATTGTTGTAAAAAGTGTGACTCCTTCTAGTCATTATTCTGAGACAGTTATTTAGTTGTATCAAGAGATGTATTAAAAAAAAACTCTGTAATACAAAATATAAAAAACAAAGATGCAGAGATATATTGTAATTCTTCTCTATGTAATATTTTAAGGATTCAACATTTGGATTCTTAGGGTATTAGGTAGATGAGAATATTGAGATCCTTGAGATCCTTGAGCTTACTTGAAAACAAAGAGATCCTCTAATATTATTATTGTTTAGAAATATAATTTGAGGGGTTGGTGCTCCTTGAGATTAATATATCTAAATAAGGGGTTGGTGCTCCTTGAGTAGGTGCTAAAAAATTAGCCTATAAGGAATTGTGAACAATTGATTAAAAGATTAAGCTTGCAAGGAATTTCGGGAGTGGTTTTTATACCCTAGAAGGGTTTTCCACTCGACAAAATCTTGTGTCTCTTTGTACTTCTGTGATCTCACTGCTTTACTAAGTTGTTTACTGCTTTGTTCATTGATTGGTTACTACATTTCTCAATTCTGGTTCTGAATGGTTACATTGAACTTATGAATGCATTAATCACTTTAATATTGAGATAAAATATGAGCTATGGTTTAATTTTATGAAAAATTGTTCAAATCTTTTTTTACACTAATTCACCCCCCCCCTCTCAGTGTCATTTTCACTCCAACAATTGGTATTAGAGCGTAGGGTCCTCTGATAGGTCTTACCACCTAGGATTGATCCTAGTCTTGGAGTATGTTTTGATGGCACAATCTCAAGAAGGAGCCTCTGTAACTAGAGCTCCATTATTTGATGGAACATATTATGTGTTATGGAAAATCAAAATGGAAGCATTTCTTGTTTCTTATGATGTTGATGTTTGGAGCATTGTGTTAAATGGGTACAATGTTCCAGCCACAATACCCACAGATCTTGTTGAGAAAAAGAGGTATGAAATTAATGCCAGGGCCAAGCATGCCATCTTGCGTGGTTTAACTAAAGATGTGTTTATTAAAGTCATGTATTGCAAGGCTACTAAAGAAATCTAGGATAAACTTGAAACCATATACCAAGGGAATGAAAAAGCCAAACTGTCAAAAATCATTACTCTCAAACATCAGTTTGAAGAAATGAGAATGAAGGATGATGAAAAAGTGGTTAAATATTTTCTAAGAATTGATGATGTTGATGCTATGAAAGGATTAGGACAAGAGGTTAAAGAGTTTGATGTGGTTACAAAGTTCATTAGAACTTTACTGACTAAATTTGAATCTAAGGTTTCAGCTCTTGAAGAAAAGAAACATTTTGATCAGCTCACCCTAGATAGTTTGCAAGGAATTCTTACTGCCTATGAAATGAGATCTAGCAAAAAAATTCAACAGGAAAAGAAACTGCTTTTAACACTGAAAAGAAAGAAAAAGATGAGGTTAGTGAGTCAGAGTTGTATAATTCTAAAGAATCCTATTTTGTTAGAAAACTTAAAAAGGGATCAGGAAAATATAAGGGAAAACTCCCCTTTAAATGCTTTAACTGTGGTAAAATAGTTCACTTTGTTGCAAAGTGCCCCTATGATGATCAAATCAGTGACAACGATAAATGTGGAAAATAGCCTAAGAAGAAGGCCTTTAAACTTAAACGAAATTTCAATTTCAAAAAGAAGAAAAGTTTGTTTAGCAAAGATGAAACTAACATTGAGTCTAAAGATTCATATGTAGAAGAAGATGAAACCTTGTTCATGGCTATAATTACTTAGCAAGAAGATTCAAACACCATTGATATTGAAGAAGGTGAAGTAGATCCTCAAAGTGAACTGAAATGTACTTTAAAAGAGGTCAAAAAAACTCAAAAAACAAGTTCTTGCTCAAGAACATAAACCTGATCAAGGCATAGTCTCTCTGAAAACTTAGCTTGAAGAAGCTAAAAGAGTTGAGGACTGTCTTTGAGTGACTGTAAGCTGTAAAGATCAAGAAATTCAAAAATTGGAACAAGAAGTAGTCTGTCTTAGAAAGGAAATTGAAAAATATGAAAGCACTTTAAAACTTAATGAGATGCTCTGCAAGCAGAAGTTGTATAAAGATAAAACCGGTGTTGGTTTTGAAAAGGGTGAATGCTCAATTGATAATGCAAAACAAAACCCCTCTTCTAAAATCAAGGGTTCAGGTCCAAATCACTCTAAATCTGGTAAGAATCATGTTCAGTCCATAAAGTGTAATAGAACATTATATAGAGTAAATCCCTTCTTCTATGGTTACTATTTTTTTTGCAACAAATTTGGCCATAAAGTGAGTTCTTGCAGGCTTATGAATCCTAGAATACCTAGGTTTGGTCTTAAGCAACATTTTGGTTTTTCTAACCAGATCAGATGTTTTAAATGCAATGCGTTAGGGCACTCTATCAAGTAGTGCAAAGCTGATTTGCAATCTAAACAGTAGAAAATCAAAAAGGTTTGCAAGCCTAAGAATGTTAGCAACATTGAGCAAACTATGTTAGTCCAAACTACCTTTTATTCCAAGAAAAATGACTTATGGGTCCTAGACAGAGGATGTTCTAACCACATGACTGGCAATAAAGATAAGTTCATAAATCTTGAAGATTATATAGGTGGATATATTAAGTTTGGTGATAATTCTGGTATACAAATTAAAGGTAGAGGTTCACTTCTTTTGAATGAAGACACCCCTATCTATAATGTGTATTATGTGGAAGGTCTTAAGCACAATCTTCTAAGTGTCAGTCAAATCTGTGATAGTGGTTATCATGTCTTGTTCACTTCACAGGGATGTGAGATTAAAAAAAATCTTGGAAAGGTCGCTGCAGCTCGAAGGAGGACTAAAAGAAATGTTTACAATCTTCTTGACACATCAAGCAATGACAATAATCAAGGTATGTGTCTAATGGGCCAAATTGAAGAGAGTTGGTTATGGCATAAAAGATTAGGACACATAAACTTTGAAAATCTGGTTAGAATCAGTAAGAATCAAAATGTTAGAGGTTTACCAATCCTTAACAAGCTAGAAAATTCTATGTGCAAAGAATGTTTAAGTGGTAAACAAACTAAAATCAGCTTCAAAACAAAAGAACATTCTTCATCAAAACCTCTATAGCTAGTGTATACTGATTTATGTGGACCAACTAGAACAAGGTCTATTAATGGTGAAAAATACTTTATGTTGTTTGTGGATGATTATACTAGAATGGTATGGGTTACATTTATTAAGCACAAATCAGAAGCCTTTGAAAGCTTTAAAATCTTTTGTAAAATGGTTGAAAAGGAATCAGATTTGAAACTCAAATGTCTTCAATCTGACAAAGGAGGTGAGTTCACCTCTCAAGAGTTTATTGATTATTGTGAACAACATGGTATTAAAAGGAAATATGCTGCAACTAAAACACCTCAACAAAACGGGGTAGTTGAACGTAAGAACATAATTGTAAAAGAAATAGCTAGAACAATGCTAGATGAAGCTAAGTTGCCTGATATGTACTGGAAAGAAGTTTTTCATACAGCTGTATACATTTTGAATAGAGTGCAACTTAGGGTGAAATCTAAACACACTCCTTACGAACTATGATATGTAAAAACAACTTCTTTGAAGTATTTTAAATTTTTTGGAAGCAAGTGTTTTATTAAGAAAGATGATGATAGCCTTGGCAATTTTCAATCCAAGAGTGATGAGGGTATCTTTTTGGGATACTCAACTCACAACAAAGCTTATAAATGTCTTAAAAAAAGGCTTAACAAGATTGTTGAAGTTGTTAATGTAAAATTTGATGAAAGACCACATTTAGATGTTGAATCTTTGCAGGATAATGAGGAAGAAGAACTTGAACTTGAAGTAATTTCAGGAGTTGAAACATCAAAGCCTAATGCTGATTCAACAAGCCCTAAAATTGAAGAAGCAAGTCCTGAAAAAGGTGCATCAAAAGCTCCTTTGAAGACTCTAGCCAAATTTCACCCCAAAGTTTAGATTATTGGGGATAAAAATGCAGGAGTTCAAACTAGAAGAAAGGTTGTAAAATCTGATAAAAATGCTCAAATAGCCTTTTGTTTAGTTACTCAGTTTGAGCCTAAAATTTTTAATGAAGCTCTCACATATTTATGTTGGGTTAATGCTATGCAGGAAGAAATTGATCAAATTGAGAAAAATCAAACTTGAGAGTTAGTCCCATGACCAGATGACAAGAATGTCATTAGAGGAAAATGGATATACAGAAACAAGCTTGATGAAAATGGCAATGTTGTTCGTAGCAAAGCAAGATTTGTCTACAAAGGCTATGCTCAACAAGAAGGTATTGATTTTGGTGAAACCTTTGCACCTGTTGCTAGACTAGAATCTATCAGAACATTCTTGGCTTATTCTATTTACAAAGACTTTACTATTTATCAAATGGATGTCAAAACTTCCTTTTTAAATGGCTACTTAGATGAAGAGGTCTATGTTGAACAACCTGAAGGATTCATTTGTAAAGATAAAACTAATCATGTTTACAGGTTGAAAAAGGCCCTCTATGGCTTAAAATAAGCACCTAGAGCTTGGTACTCTAGGTTGGACAATCATTTGATTTCTAATGGTTTTGTTAGAGGAGGTGTTGACATCAATCTTTATGTTAAAACTAAAGGTTCTGATATTTTGGTTGTTGAAATTTATGTAGATGATACTATCTTCGGCTGCAATAATGTTGCTTTGAGTAAAAAAATCTCTCAGATTATGGAATCTGAGTTTGAAATGTCCATGTTAGGAGAATTAACCTTCTTTTTGGGACTTCAGATTTGTCAACGTGAAAATGGCATATTTCTCTCTCAAACCAAGTATGCTAGAGAGATGCTTAAAAAATTCCAAATGGATGAATGTCATCCAATTAGCACTCCAATGGTTACTAGATGCAAAATTACTAAGGTTGATGATTCTCCTAATAAAAATCAAAATGAATATAGATCAATGATTGGCAGTCTGTTATGTTTAACTGCTTCTAGACCTGACATAATGCAAGTAGTTTGCACAGTTGCACAGTTTTAGGCATCACCTAAAGAATCTCATTATATGTTACTGTTGTTAAATGAATCTTTAAATATATTAAGGGCACTCTTGATTATGGTCTTTGGTATCCTAGAAGCAATGATTTTTAATTGATTGCATATACTGATGCTTAATGGGTTGGTTGTTTGGATGATAGGAAAAGCACCAGTGGTGTTGCATTCTTTCTTGGTGATCGTTTAGTGCCATGGCACAACAAGAAACAAGAGTCTGTTTCTCTTTCCACTGCTGAAGAAGAATACATTGTTGCCACTTCGTGTTGTACTCGAGTTCTTTGGATGAGTCAAACTCTATCAGATATGGGTATTGAAGTTCCTAAACCTGTTTCTATTCTCTGTGATAACACAAGTGCGATAAATATCTCCAAAAATCTTGTTATGCACTCTCGAACTAAACATATGCTATCAAGTTTCATTTTCTTCGAGAAAAGGTATTGGATAATGAAGTTTGTTTACACATTGTTGGCTCACAAGATTAGGTCGCTGATATTTTTACTAAGCCCTTAGCTAAAGAGTTATTTGAAAGGTTGAGACGTAGATTGGGAGTTATCTCTCAATCTTGACTTCTCTAATTTTACAAGCATTGGCTTAGGGGGAGCATTTTTTAATCTTTATTCACTTATAGCTCTCCTACAAACATGGTTGTTACACTTTTACTCTATTTTTACAGTTAATTCTCATGGTACTTGGTTGGCTTCTTAGTTGTGTTTCATGGCAATGCACATTCTTCTCTTCTATCCTTTGTCATTGAGGCAAAAAGGGGGAGAGTCATTTGTGTTTTTCCATCAAGGACAAAGGGGGAGTTTGTTGGATCTCAATTGTGTTTATGGTTTGTCCTTGATGGAAAAACCACTTTCAGTTGTTGACTGTCTTAGATTGGATTTGTATGCTTTATTATGGTACTTCTTTGATGACATTGGCATTGATTTACATTCAAATGGTTTCAGTTGGCTTTTGACATTGGTTTACATTCAGATGGTTTCAATTGGTTTGGATATTTTGCACTTATTCATTGATAGCCTTGTGTGCCTTCATAGTTGATTTAGATTGTTGTTTACTGATGCCTCGAGTTCCATGTGCAGATAGATGGCATTCAATGTTTATGCTTTTAGATGTTTGTGATGATTAGTTCAGTATGAAGGTTCTTCAAGTGAAGGTATATCTTATGTTTGTTTGTATTATCACTATTGTTGCATATACTCCTTCACATGGTATTCAGCTTGCTTGCTTCATTGGAAAATTCAGTCATTATCATATGATAACACTATCAGATTTCATTGCTATGATCTCTTTACATGAGTCAATTCACTTCAGTGATACATCATATTGGTATATACATTTGCATTGCTTATGCACTTAAGGTTGATATCATTCTCATGATCTTCCATGCTTGCACATATTTAATTAGATCGAAGGTGATTGACTTTGGTGAGTTTGTTTTGATAAATGACTTTGATCTAAGTCATATGATTTTAACAATGTCTATGAAGACACTTTTGCACGAGCCTTGATTGGCATCTAATGGTATCTTGTCTCATATATAAGAGAAGGTAATGATTTTTGGGCTTCATTCTTAAATGTTTAACTATGGGTAAAGTCATTAAAAATTGACTTTGGGAAAAGACATCGACATCCATCATTCTTCATAAGCTTATGTCGACTTTATGAGATTCTTTGACAAATATCAAAAGTCACTTTGTACGTATTATGTGTTATCTTTGAGCATGCTAATTGATGGTCATATAGTGGTCGACCTTTTTGGTGGATATATTGGGTCGACACCTCTATTAGCTTCTTCTATGAGTTCATTATATTGACATCTTTGGGACAACAATCTTAAATGATGATCATTATTATGTTATTTGACTTTGTGTGGATTTCAAATCTCTTTTCATTTTATCAAAGTCATCGATGGAAATGAAAGCATGTTAAGGCAAATCATTTTCTTTTTGGCTGAGTACAAAACCCTAGCTGCTAGCATTGCAATCTGCCTCTCTGTTGTAGCTAACACATGGCCGATTCCAGAGGTGTTGAGTCTTTAAAAGCTGGTTGGACTATGAACTCTGTGCAAATGAGAGCTCGACCTGCATATTGCTTATCATTATTTGATGGAATTCGATGGTTGGCATCGAATCTCTGGTATTTATTTGATTGCTGCACAAACAAGTATCATTATTTGGTGTTTTTATTTAGCAAATGGAAGTCCTTGGGCATTATTGGTTTTTTGGAAATCTCTTTATGGTTGGAGACATTTTTTTTTTGCATGATCAAATTTATGCAAATGTTATTTTGACTCAATCATATTAATGATTATTGTGTTAATTTTTTAAATGAAATGGTTACATGGCAAAATATTCTTTGTGCTTTGAGGGTTTATGATTTTCAGTTGTGGGCAGTCGTGGTTTTGAAAAAATGTATTAGATGCAATTTTGAAATACCTTCATTCTTTACAGAATTTGTAGTTTCAGCTTATGGGTATACAGAAATAATGTTTTCAGCATTTGGGTTTTCTAAAATTTGTTTCAAATGGTCTTTATTATGAAGAGAACTGCACTTGATCTGGGTTTTTGGCTAAAAACTCTTGCAGTTATGAAAAAGAGCGGTGATATTTCATTGACATGTTTAATTATGGCCTATTGTTCAGGCATTACTCTTGCGAACATTTACTTTTCTGGCACATAATCTTAAAACAACAAGAGGGTTTCAAATTCCATTATGAAAACGCATTCTTTGAAGACCTCTCTCTGGTAGACATAATTGAAATGTATATAAAAAAAAGTGTTGTAAAAGGGTATGTGCAGGATCATTGTGCAAAAAATAGGCCCTTAAGTGGCAAAAAATTCAGAAAAATCACTGTTAGGCAACTTGACGTAAATATTTGAATAAGTTATCTATATTATTTCAAAAATATGTAAGAACAGAATTTGTAGAAAATTCAATGTAGTTTCTAAAATACTAGGTTTATTTAAAAATAAATAAAATATTTCTATTTGGTGAAAATTTGAAATTTCAATGCAGTAGTACTTAAATTTCAGGGAAAAAATAAGAAGTAGGTGTCTGTCTGACCACCCTAACCATAATAAAATGATAATATTTTTTTGTAAGATTTTATATATAAGTAGAGGGACTCATGTCCGGATGTGATGCATATTTTTTTGTAATTTTTCCAAGTAAATAATTAATTATTAATTTTTATTACAACTTTTAAAAAATATAAAAACTCGTCTGTCGACCACCTTAACTTGGTCAAAACTTCATGAAATTTAATTTTCTTTTTAATCCTATAGTATGTGAAGCATGTTTTGGATTCAAAAAATATGATACCGCTTGAAAGTTATAGATGTTTTCAATCACCTATCGATCGGACTTTAGTCGTAATTCTAATAGAAAATGAATAATAATTATTTATTAAATTCAAATTAAATCATAATTTATATTTTTGGAAAGCTGAGAATCTCCTCTAAAAACCCTTTTCGTTTCATTAATTTTGGGTGAAAAAAAAGTCGTCAGCCACATACCCCCATAATATTGCCACTTTTTGGTGCACCATGATCCTGCACATACCCAAAAAGTGTGACTCCTTCTGGTCATTATTCTAAGACATAGTTATTTGGCTGTATCAAGAGATGTATTAAGAAAAAACTCTGTAATACAAAATTTGAAAAACAAAGATGCAGATATATATTGTAATTCTTCTACATGTAATATTTTAAGGATTCAACATTTGGATTCTTAGGGTATTAAGTAGATGAGAATATTGAGATCCTTGAGCTTACTTGAAAACAAAGAGATCCTCTGATATTATTATTGTTCAGAAATATAATTTGAGGGGTTGGTGCTCCTTGAGATTGATATCTCTAAATAAGGGGTTGGTGCTCCTTGAGTAGCTGCTCAAAAATTAGCCCATAAGGCATTGTGAATACTTGATTAAAAGATTAAGCCTGCAAGGCATTTCAGGAGTGGTTTTTATACCCTAGGAGGGTTTTCCACTCGGAAAAATCTTGTGTTTCTTTGTACTTTTGTGATCTCACTACTTTACTGAGTTGTTTACTGCTTTGTTCATTGATTGGTTACTTCATTTCTCAATTCTGGTTTTGAATGATTACATTCAACTTATGAATGCATTAATCATTTTAATATTGAGATAAAACCTGAGCTATGGTTTAATTTTATGAGAAATTGTTCAAATCTATGTTGACACTAATTCACCACCCCCCCCACTCAGTGTCATTTTCACTCCAACACTACTATCATAATTTATAGAATAAACTTCCAAAAATCTACTTATCCATATGAGGGTAAATATCATTATCAACACATCCTATATCCATATGATAATGTATATAATATGTTAGAGTGAAGGAATATGGGAGAAATGTATCATCAACTGAGGGCATACTATCCTTAAGTTTTTCTTTATCCTCATGTATCTCTAAACAATGTATTTTTTAATAGGTGTATAGTAGTGTATTCATCAACCACTCAAAGATAGATCATAACAAAGTATTAAAGGAACCAAAGGAGACTTTCCATCAATGTAATACATAAAAATGCAAATGATCCACTAAGGAAGGGCCACTAGGTGGAGAAGAATGAGTCAGGATTAAAACATGATCTAGGGACAACATTAAAGTAATCTATAAAAGGAATAGATAAATCATGAAAGAATGCACAATGAGTATGATATGAATCAAGCTATTTTTTAATCTTTATAAACCAAGTTATCATCAAATTAATGTATCAAAGTACTATCATCATGTATAGAAGCATAATGTGGAGATAACATTGATATGACATGTAACTTTACATCTACATTACCACTAAATAAATTGATAATACTTATATTTGTGAACCCCAATCCTAGACGTGCACAAACGCCAAAAACAAACACAATGTTAGATCATTATGCAAGTTAGAACTAAGATTCCCCATGCAATCCATTAGAAACATCAAAATATGAAATAAATGAAGAACGCAATGAAAGAAGCTATTAAATCCTATTTAGATGATCCAACTCTCAATCCCATGGGGGAATTGGTGCCATTTTGATGTGGAAAATGGCCCTTTCCCAATCCCTTGTAAGCTTTGTGATGATTTGATGAAGATAGAGACTCCTTGGTTGAATTCCTGCATAACCTAGCTAAGAAATGATGAAAATAATTCGTCCACTAATCAACAAGGATAAAAATACATGGAATTTTTTGAAAAGAAATATACATGATAAAATCATTCACCACATGACATGGTGTTTATACTTTGAGGAAAACCCAGTCTCAAAATATTAAACAAGTTTATTTTAGTACCAATCCAATTACAATATTTAAATAAGATCAATCCTTCATAGGAGAATAACCAACACAAGTCTAGAGATACTTCTTGCATTAATCAACAAGGATAAAAGTACTTCTTGCATTAATTAACAAAGATAAAAATGCAAAGAAAACATGATCAAATTATTTCAAAATAAATATACACAATAAAATCATTCACCACATGGTACAATATTTACTATAGGAAAAATAAAATAAAATAAACCCAACCTCCAAATCTTAAAGCAATTTATTCACAATAGCAATCTAGTTACAAAAAATAAATAGGATCAAGCCTTCACTAGGGAACAACCAAAGTTGATAAATTATGGAAACATAACTCCCTACAAAATTACATCATACTACATCTCCATCTAAGCACCAAAATATATAGGCAAGCCCAATCCACAAACCAATAGTAGTTTTCTAAAGCCATGGGAAAATAACCAAATTCTAATGTCATAACCGCCCACCAAACTTAAGTGACCCATTTGGGCATTCAACCTTTTAAATATCCTCTATGATGGTTCATACTTAGCATATCATAAATTGGTTGATATTTCAAGTCCATCTTGTAACTCCCTTCTTACATGCTCTTGCATGTCATAGAATCATCACAAGATCTTGTATGTCTCTTACATTGTCAAAAGATTATCTTACACATCTCTATGGCATAAGATGATTTGACAACTTCTTGCACAAGTCATAAATCATAATACAAACAACACAATGCCAAAACAAAGCAGGGTCCCCTTTTTCAAGAGGGATTACAAATAATTAATAAAAACAATAAATTAATTGGTAGGATTGCAAAGTGTATGACACACCTATCCCAACAAATACAACAACCAAGCACATAAATAAACACAATTGTGCGTAAAGTCAGCTCACAATGGCTAGTCAAGGAGGGAAACATGGGCCCATTTAATAAAAAATGATTTTTATTTATTTTTTTTATGTTTAGATGCGTGAGTATAGAAGTGATCTAGGTCAAGTTTTCCCTGGTGAATTTAATCCAAGGAGGTGTTGGTTTTGTTTCTTTTACTGCAAGACCCAGGAGGATGATCCCTTAATGCTTTTTCAATCTTTGCACTATTATCATAAACATCATTCTTTTGTTATGCATCACATTATTTTACTTTATATATTAAAGTTTCATAACTTTAATATTTTAAACTATGAACTCCTTTTATTTCCGAGCATACAATATTTCACCATCAAGGTGAATATTAAATTCACTTTATAAAACATTCCCCATGTGCACTATAGTCAAGCATTTCACCTTATACTCTAGCAAATGCACATTACATTCATAGTGAATATTTATTCACTTTACTCACCAGACAAAAAAATTCCCGTGTACACAGCCTTTTCATGTACCAATTGGATTTTGCATTTTATTGGGCAAAATTATTTACCCCATATCCACACTCACTTTAAAATCCCTTTAAACTTGCCTTTTAAATTTTTTACCTTTATACATTAAAGGCTCTCAAATATTTGCTTAGGACCTCATCTTAAAATGTTTTCCGTGGGCAATTTACCTGTTTTTACTCCACATGGGCCCACCACATTAAAATCTCAATGCAAATGCTTTTTCTTTTTAAAACATTTAGTATTAAATATTTTTCCTTTAATTTCCCTCACCCTCGACCCTTTGTATTTCTTCACCATGCATTTCAACCGGGCCCACTAGTTCCACGTGGCACATTTTCGCCATCTTGCGATGATTAAAGGTCGCGCAGGTTCGGATTGCGATATGGCAGGGTGCAGCCAGGATGTGGCTGGCTTTTGACCTTCATTCTCCGCCGTTGGATTTTTTTTTTGCATCTTCACTTTTGTTTTTTGCCCTAATCCTCATCGTGCTCAGCTCCTATGCTTCACGGGAGTCATGGCGGCTCCTTCATTCTCTGGTTTGCAGTACCCATGTTCTGCTCGTTGCTCCAGCAATCTCAATGGCGACATTTTTCTCTGTGCAAATCACTCTGCCTGTTGAGGGCGTCCCCCTTTATCTTTCATTTCCTTGACAAGTTTCAAAGCCTTTTCAACAAACATTTTTATGGTGTGTTCTTTGTGACATGGCGCGGGCATCTTGCATCTATGATGGTGGCATTTGCTTGAAAAGTTTCAAAGCCTTTCTAATAAGTTTGTTCTTTGTGCATATTCACCTCTGTCTGGTGTGTGGACAACTTAAAATAGCTTGATCCCTCTCCTCAGCTAGCGCGGGCTTCTTCGGCATCCATTACATTCATCGATGCCTTGATAGATATGTCAGCATTCGGCCTTATAGAGTTTATAAAATCTTAATATTTCATTCCAGTTTTGTTCTGTTTGTGACGCCTCCTTGTAATAAGCATTGCCCTTTTTCCAAAGCCTGTGATAGATTTGCATAAAGGTTTCTAAAATGTTTTCAACATTCTCTTTTTGGGGTGCGCTGCCTCTGCATCCAGTGAAAGTTTCTGAGACATTTTCAATTATTCATTATACATGCCATCCTTCATCTTGGTGCGTGGGATTTTTATTTCCTTGGACTTTTAATCAGCAGGGTTTAGTGTATGTGTTGCCCTCTTCAACAGACTTGCTTGAGAGTTGTTAAAACATTTCAATGCTCCATTTGGTGCGAATGACTCTGTGATGCAGGCTTGAAAGTCTATAATCCATTTTGGATATCTAGTGTTGGCCACATGCCTTGGAGGTGCAATTTAGGTGAGACTTTAAATTAAAATTGTATGCCCCATGCTTTGAATCCCTCTCTCTGGTGTAGCCTTTTCAACAAAATTCATTTTATACACAAATGCAGCATATGGTATTTGCTTGAAAGTTTGTAAGGATTTTTCAATGAATTCTTTTGCACATTAGTTGTTGACGCTGTAAGGTTTCTAAAGCCTTGCAACGAATCCATTATGTGCCCATCGCTGCCCTCTCACTAGTGTGTGGCTCTCATTCCAAGCGCCCATCTGTGCCCAGAGTGTAGGCTATGCATTTGATTTAGTGCTTTTAAAGCTTTCAATAAATTATTTTGTGCCTTCTTCAAGCCTCGATGGGCTGCGTGCTTATCATTATTCCTTGCCTCTGCTGCAAGTTTCAAAAGTATTTTCAACAATACATATTTTGTGCGACATTCCAAGCACAGCCTTATTGATTTCTCCTACAAAGAACAAATCGGCCCTGTAGCTAGTGCATGGCAT
This sequence comes from Sequoia sempervirens, assembly GCA_007258455.2. Taxonomy (NCBI): domain Eukaryota; kingdom Viridiplantae; phylum Streptophyta; class Pinopsida; order Cupressales; family Cupressaceae; genus Sequoia; species Sequoia sempervirens. The sequence goes on from VDFB02353230.1 coordinate 39,688, forward strand.
TCCATTGATTCGATACACAAGCATTTCACAATGGAATCCGAACATATCTGACAAGCATATTCTATGGTGTTGAATTCTTTGAACACAACAAACCATTCCTTTCTTGCTGAGAGCTTTATTTATTATCCAATCTCCAAGTAAGGTTTCAACATAACAATTTTATGTAACCAATTTACACAAAATGCTTTGAATGTGTTCTTTTTCATTCGAGCTACTCATCTGTGTTTTGCCTTATATTACCAGGCACACAATGACATGTGGTGAATCTCTTCAATTGTAAGTGCATGCATACCAACTGCAAGTCTGACTGGGATGTTTGATAGAATTTCATTTATTTGATATTTTGAAGTTCCCATGCCTTGTTTGTGTTCGCATAGCTTCCCTAAAAGGAATTGCCATTTATATTTGTTGTGTTTTGAACTCTTTTCAACAAGCCCAAACAACTACCTGTTTCCATACTTCCCCCTGTGTGTTGAAGTATAACAGTTGTTAAGCAATTCATGTTGTACTTTGTTTCAATACTTCTCTCCAATGTTTTGATGAGAAAGTATTGTTGTCTTGGTTTGTGAGTATCAATTTTAAATTCAAACCTTTCTTATCAAGAAATTAGAATTTTCTCTTGACATTTTGTCCATAAATGGTTCATACTTGAGCATGCCCTTAATATGAATATCAAGCGAGGTGTCAACTTCAATGCAAGTGATTCAAGAGAGAATAGGTACCTTTAAACTTGGATCACATTTCAAATCAAAACCACAGCTGCAAACCATATAAACCTGATAGAAGATTTTCCTTTTCAACATCTTGTAATTGTTTGGACAACATTGCAAAATTGAATAATGATGCAAATTTGTCCCATAATAACTCAACTGGGCATCAGTGTCTCCTTTAAGTCAATTGAGGAAACTCATATTAGTAGCAACTAAAAATTTATTGATGGAACACGGCACTACATTTTATGCCTTTCCTAATAAGAATATCTTTCAATAGACTGCAATGCAACATTTACAACCTCATGATTATGCAAAGCATGTCGGGCCCCATGTGGCCCAACTAAAAAAAAAATAGTTTTCAAACAACTTTCAAGCTCAAATTGACTTGACACTGTCTCTAAATGCATATGGAGTGAAAACACAAACTGGGTTTCCATTAGAACTCACTTTCAGACACATTTGAAAAACGTGCAAAACTGGAAAAATTAGCTCTGGAATCGGCCTTGAAAACCAGTCAAACGGCCTCTTGGAGACATGAAAACTTGCAAGCTTGTAGGCAGCAGACCTGAGAATTGAATGCAATAGATGGATCAAAAAAATAAATCATGAGGCAAAATTTATTCGCTATCAAAGTTGCTTACTCAAATTTTCTGCAACAAACAGCTGTTTTGAACCAATTGAAACTGATGAAATCACCTCGTTGCAAAAATATCAAATCAGCTCCTAGCGAGCTGCCACTGGACACAGTAGATCACTTTGGTATAGAGAACACGTGTGTAGAAGGGATTAGCTTGAAACATCACCCATCAAAATTTATTGATGCTCAAAGTTGGCCTCTCAGAAAGGTTTTAGTGCAAAACTAAAGAAATTACATTTGGTTTTGATCTGCTAAAAATAGCAAATCAACTCAGAAGGCCTTGAAAACTAACACGTGAGCTCATTTTGGTATAGAGAATGCAAAACAACAATCATTCTAACATGAAAAATATGGACAAATCCTTTTGGATCTTAATCATCTTCTGCTCAAGAGAAGGAATTTTGGAATCGTGATTCTCCCTTAGTTTTGAAGCATCTTTCATGACTCTATTGAGGATAACATTCATATTCTCGAACCCATTACAAACATACATCTCCAATTTACTATTATTATACCCTCATTGATGTTATCCATGGAATTCAACTTGAGATTAATATGTTTAAATTCATAAAAAAGCCATTTAAAGAGCTCAAAGAGGTTGCCAGTCCCTCCTTTGCCATTCTAATGACAACATTCAAGTCAACCAACTCCTAGTTATTGGGATCTCCTTGTAAGCTATCGAACCTCTTCGTCTGACAATCATGGAACATATCACCAAGAGAACCTAAATTTACTTTACCTCTCCCCGCAAACTCCCCACCAATAGGGGACACATATAAATCAACCAAGACTTTATCAACTCTATTCACACAAGCGGCAACTACAGAGTCCTCATATTCTCACGCTTTCCTTTCTCCCCCACAACAACACCTTGAATATGCTCCTTTCTAGCCATTGGCTCAACCACAGTGAAAACTTTCCTATCCTTACCCAAGCCCATTTTTGGGGCATTCTTACCAATGGAGGACTTACCCACAACCCTTGTCTCACCTTCCCCTGCATGAATTCTCCTTTTGGCACTAGAAGGGAGAGACACCTCCACCATCTTCAAGCTCTGGCTCCCTTTCCTAAACATAGCAGAGCCTTTACTCTTGGCCACAACTAGAGGAGACTCCTTAATATCCAAGTCAATGTGCAGACTACCATACCAAAAGGGGGAAGCCTCTTTCTTGGCCGTTTTCCTAGGCTGATTTGTGAAATATTCTTGGGAGACAAAGTACTCTTCAAAAGAACTTGACCCAACATCCTCTTTTCCAATTTCATCAAAATCATTGCTTGTTTGAAAATCAGAGGGAACATCCTTAAGCTTGCAAGCTCTAGACAATTTAGGAGCTTCAAACACATACTTAGCTTTGACATGTTCCATAATCAAGAGCATTAACTACTCATGCAAAAAAAGGCTTATTGGGATTTTCTTTGAACCCCAAAATTTCATTTTCTAGAGAAAGGATCAAGTAGAAAGGAAATGAAACCAGCTTATTATGCCTAAAATGGTTTATGAGAATGAAATGAAATCCATATAAGGCAGAGAATATACCGTCTAAGGTGAAATACCTCATAACTGCCACAACAACCTCCCTCCAAATGGGCTTTATGTAATGGCAATCATATCCTCCACACGCCAATTTCTTAATAATGTTATAAACTACCAAACTTATTTTTGAGTCATCCATGTGCTTACTAGGAACATGGAAACATAAATAAAAACAAAATGAGGAAATTAGTAAGAAATATAAGTGAGAATATCTTAGAAACAATAATGTGTATCTAAAATATGGTGTGTTGTGATCAACAGAACTAATAGAAAAATTAACATTAGAAGGGTACTTATTATGCAATTCAATATGATTATTCATAAATTTGATCATATCTTTGTCTATAAAACTTGAATTTTAGTTTTGATCTTGTTGGATCTATCCATAGAATATCCATGTGTGTGATGATAAGAACAAAAATATTGTCATGTATGTGGTGCAAGCCTAGATATTTCCATTGGCTTAACCATAGGTAAACTAATATGATTGTATTCTAAAACATTTTCTAATAAAAAATGTGGAAAATTATTTGATTTTATTTGTACATGATAATAATCCTTTAGTACATCCTAATTTCCCCTATTATCTGTATGTGGTAAAGTTCCCAAACATGTTAATAGGATAGAGTATTTCTCAATAAAGAATGCTAATATTTATAAAAAATGCCACATGAATATAAAAATTATTGATGAGGCTTAAAATTAACTTAGATTTTAAAAGTGGAAGTAATTCATCCATAATATTCATTTAATTTCATCATCTTCGAAGGTATAATGCATGCTAATAATTAACTCTTAAAATCATAATATATAATAATAATTGGAAATTTTTCTGTGTTGAATACCCTCGAAGACTGGGAGGGGGGGTGAATCAATCTTTTTAGAAAAAAAACTCAAACTTTTAATTAGATTAGAAAACGTCAAACAGATTGGCAACAAGGAAAGATATAACAGTTAATTCCTTAACAAGATTAGTAACCTTCAATAATGAAAGATACAACAATTCAACCCTTAACCATATAAAAAACAATAAGAAATGAAACAAAGAACACACATGCACAAGATAACACCGGATTTACGTGGAAAACCCAATGAGGGAAACCACAGTGAGAGTTAAATCACAATATATGAAGCTCACTACTTACAAAAGTTACAATAAGGCTCATTGCCAAAAGACTTGCAAACACTGGCATATAAACTCAACGAAAGATAAAAGGAACTTGTAGAACTGAAGTGCGCAACTCTAGGGAAAGATACAAGGACTTGATGAGACTCGCTATCTCATAGTAGGATACAATAATTTTATAGAAATTACAACATGTGTCAATAATACACTTTGTTGATTGAGGCATTAAAACACATTTGATCTATCTTCCACACACACTTTTGCACTATTTCTATGTGATATTCAATATATTCCAAACTCTCTCTCTTTGCAACTGATTTGAACTTTCATTTATATCCACCACAAGATCACAAAACATCAATTAGGTCAGCTAGGAAGAAGATAAACATTAATCTCAACAAGTTGGCTGCAAAAACATAGTGTGGTCCTATCCAAAAGATAGAGAGGACCAAAAATAACCTAATTACATTTTCCAATGTCATCCCAAATAATTGACATGCCAGCACACATCAACTCAAGTTGACAAGGAAACGTGTAGATGAAGCATGTAACACATAACCAGTTGACCCAAAAACATACTTCCAATTGAAACTACTTAATGTGATCCTCAACAAGATAGCTTAGAACCCAAATACATCTTAACACAACTTGAAAAGCTAGCACAAACCCTCAAGTACATAACACAAGAAAGATAACAAGCCTTGTCAACCAGACAACTACAAATTACCCATAAATCCAACTCAAAACACAATGTAACACCAAAGAGATCAACCACTAATGTGTAGATCACAAAGAGATGTTCCTTGAACATCCAACAACACTTCCAAATACTTACTTTATATTTTCATTCCACCAATAGCTACCACAAACCCAATAGGAACATAACACTTTATCCCAGAAGCACGAAATGCAAAACCATAAGATATATCATTAATAGATCAACTTGCGGACGACTTCAACACATGAAATTTGAAATGAGACACTATACAGACACTGAAAGCACATTCACCAAGCCATAGGAGCAGAGACATCAATGCAAAGAAATGCAAAGTATTTTAAGCCCAGTCCAGACAACCAACAAAATTGCCAACCTTTTGTAATTTGCAGAAAGCTCCTTAGCAACACCGGTGACCTGAAAATATACAAGTGCAACATCCATAGAACAAAAAATATGAATCCCAAGCTACAAGACCATATCTTTAACAATAGACGAATGCAAATCATTCTCCCAAACAGTCTGCACAACAACTTAAACCAATGAAAGAATGCACAATAATGTATATATTGTGTTAGAGTGAAGGAATATGGGAGAAATGTATCATCAACTGAGGGCATAATCCTTCTGTTTTTCTTTATCCTCATGTATCTCTAAACAATGTATTTTTTAATAGGTGTATAGTAGTGTATTCATCAAACACTCAAAGATAGATCATAATAAAGCATGAAAGGAACCAAAGGAGACTTTCCATCAATGTAATACATAAAAATGCAAGTGATCCACTAAGGAAGGGCCAATAGGTGGAGAAGAATGAGTCATGATTAAAACATGATCTAGGGACAACATTAAAGTAATCTATAAAAGAAATAGATAAATCATGAAAGAATGCACAATAAGTATGATATGAATCAAGCTATTTTTTATCTTTATAAATGAAGTTATCATCAAATTAATGTATCAGAGTACTATCATCATGTATAGAAGCATAATGTGGAGATAACATTGATTTGACATGTAACTTTACATCTACATTACCACTAAATAAATTGATAATACTTATATTTGTGAACCCCAATCCTAGACGTGCACAAACACCAGAAACAAACACAATGTTAGATCATTATGCAAGTTAGAACTAAGATTCCCCATGCAATCCATTAGAAACATCAAAATATGAAATAAATGAAGAACACAATGAAAGAATCTATTGAATCCTATTTAGATGATCCAACTCTCAATCCCATAGGGGAATTGGTGCCATTTTGACGTTGAAAATGGCCCTTTCCCAATCCCTTGTAAGCTTTGTGATGATTTGATGAAGATAGAGACTCCTTGGTTGAATTCTTGCATAACCTAGCTAAGAAATGATGAAAATAATTCGTCCACTAATCAACAAGGATAAAAATACATGGAATTTTTTGAAAAGAAATATACATAATAAAATCATTCACCACATGACATGGTGTTTATCCTTTGAGGAAAACCCTGTCTCAAAATATTAAACAAGTTTATTATAGTACCAATCCAATTACAATATTTAAATAAGATCAATTCTTCATAGGAGAATAACCAACACAAGTCTAGAGATACTTCTTGCATTAATCAGCAAGGACAAAATGCAAAGAAAACGTGATCAAATCATTTCAAAATAAATATACACAATAAAATCATTCACCACATGGTACAATATTTACTATAGGAAAAAAAATCAAAATAAACCCAACCTCCAAATCTTAAAGCAATTTATTCACAATATCAATCTATTTATCAAAAATAAATAGGATCAAGCCTTCACTAGGGGACAACCAAAGTTGAGAAATTCTGGAAACATAACTCCCTACAAAATTATATCATACTACATCTCCATATAAGCACCAAAATATATAGGCAAGCCCAATCCAACATCCGATAGTAGTTTTGTAAAGCCATGGGAAAATAACCAAATTCTAAGGTCATAACCACCCACCAAACTTAAGTGACCCATTTTGGCATTCAACCTTTTAAATATCATGTATGATTGTTCATACTTAACATATGATAAATTTCTTGATATTTCAATTCCATCTTCTAACTCCCTTTTTACATGCTCTTACATGTCATAGAATCGTCACAAGATCTTGTATTTCTCTTACATTGTCAAAAGATTATCTTACACATATCTATGGCATAAGATGATTTGACAACTTCTTGCACAAGTCATAAATCATAATACAAACAACACAATGCGAAAACAAAGCGGGGTCCCCTTTTCCAAGAGGGATTACAAATAATTAATGAAAATAATAAATTAATTGGTAGGATTGCAAAGTTTATGACACACCTATCCCAAAAAATACAACCAAGCACATAAATAAACACAATTGTGTGTAAAGTCAGCTCACAATGGCTAGTCAAGGAGGGAAACATGGGCCCATTTTATTAAAAAATGAACTTAATTTTTTTTCTATGTTTAGATGTGTGAGTATAGAAGTGATCTAGGTCAAGTTTTCCCTGGTGAATTTAATCTAAGGAGGTAAAAATATGTCCAAGGATAAAGATGATACATATGGGAATTAATGATGAAAAGGAACAAGATGAGACCAAGACTATTAATTTGGGATATGTGATGAGAGGGATGGGATTTGGGATATCATGAGAAAATTTTATGCATAGTTATGCCTCCTTGAACCATAGATTTTTGAGTGGCTATGTACTTTTTTTGCACTCTTAGGGTTTTTCACCTAAAAGGAGAGAGATAGACCAAAAACCTAGGTGGTTCACTCAAACTAGTGCAAGTACAATGAAATTATGAATAAATGTAATGATCTAGATGTAGCAAACTAGTAAAAACTATTGATTATTAAGTGAAAACTAAATAAATGTAACTTGTTGGAAAACGCATTGTGATATGCAAAAACACCTAGAAATGAAAGTAAACTACAATAGAAATGAATGAAACTGTAGAAGTGCACCTATAAACTTACTGGAGACTTGAAATAACATTTGAAATGTTGTTGATCCTAATTTTTAGGCCCAGTGGGACTCATTCGCCATTTTGGGCAAATCAGTCCCAGTTCTGGGAAACTATTTTAGAGCCCATTTCAAACAAAAGTGTATCTAAAAATGCAGAAAACCAAAATCAGGCTTGGAAGTGGGACTCATTTTCCACTAATGGAAAATTATTCCACTTCTAAATTTCTAAAGATTCAAAAGTGGAAACAAGAGCCTTCAGTCTGCACTTTTTGCTTCTCCAACGGTCCAGTTCTGTAACTGTCAAATTTAGGCCTGAAGGTGAGTTTTTGTTGATATTTTTCTTTATCCAATGAAGAGATGAATTAAAAAACTTTTCAACTTGATCTTCAATGATTTCCAAGCCTCTAAGATGTCTAAATTTGCAAACACACAAGAAGAGAAGGAAAGATGTTGGATGTTAGGGCATGGGGGTTTGCCTTGGCCAAACCCCTTTGTAGGTTATTAAACCAAAATGATGAAAGAATGTAATGAAGCATGAAACAATTAAGTCAATACCTTTCCACGATTTTTGATGTTGAATTTCTACAACAATGGAGGAATAGTCTGCCCTTGAATGTCTTTGGAAGCTTTCTTGATGACTTAGAATGGCAAAACCCTAGCTTGCTTGACTTGAGAAAGAAGATAAGTGATGAATGAGTTGTGAATGATTTAAGAGATGTAAATTAGAGTTTAGAGACTTGATTTTATAGGAAATTCTCCTAATTTTCCCATAAATTGGATCCCCAAGGCGGACATGAAGAAAAATGAAACTTAAATTCCAAAATTTCTAGCTCAAAACTCAAAATTGGCCCAAATGTGACTCACTTGCCACCTTGGGAAAATCAGTCCTGTTGGCACTCTCAAATTTTGCAAAATTGAAGTGCCCATATCAAAAATTTTGCCTCTACACTTTTAGGAGTGCACCTGAGAAATCTTCCTGAGTGACCCACTTTTGAAAGTCATAATTTTAAGCACACTAATTTCTAAGAAAAATCCCTTTGCAGGTACACTCATGCGTCCTATGTGAGTGTACATGTCAATTTTCAGCTTCCCACGATAAGTTTTTTCGGGGTTTTGAAAAGTGAAGCTGGAGGGTTTTGGTACCTTTTTGTTGTTTGCAAACGTTCAGTTTTGCAAAGTTGCCTCCTGTTTGAACTTGGATTTTTCAACCAGTTGATCGTCATGCCAAAATGAATGTTGTTCTATATTCTCCATACCAAGATGACCTCACATATTAGTTTTCAAAGCCTCATGATTTGATTTACTATTTTTAGCAAATCAAAACCAATGCAATTTCTTCAGTTTTCAGTTGCATTCCTAACAGCATTTCAGAGAGGTCAACTTGGACACCTCATATCTTTTGTTTCAACGATGTTTCAAGCTAATCCCTCTTGCACACGTGATTATTGTACCTAAATGAGCCAATGTGTCCAGTGGCAACTCACCAGGAGTTGATTTGTTATTTTTGCAACGAGGTGATTTCATCAATTTTAATTGGTTTAGAAAAGTTGTTGCAGAAAGTTTAACTGAGCAACTTTGACAGCGAAAAACTTTGGACTCGTGATTGATTTGTTTAATATTCCTTTTGCATTCAAGTCTATGGACCAATGTCTACATGCCTGTAAGTTTTCACGACTTCACGAGGTCATTTGCTTAGTTTTTAGAGGAGATTTAAGAGCCCACCTGGCTAGTTTCACCATTTTCTAAATGTGCCTGAAAGTGAGTTTTAAAGAAAACCCATTTCATGTTTTTATTCCAGATGCATTCAAAATTTTCTACAAAGTCATTTGGACCTTAAAGTTGTTTGAGAACGAAAATTTTTTTAGTTGGGCCACTTGGGGCCAGACCTGCTTAGCACTGTTATGACACCGTAAATGTTGCAATATTGCTATAGAGGATGGGGCAATTTGTTTGTAGTGATTTATAAATTCATGTGCTTCCACATAACAAGTAACTTGAATTGGTTGATTGACCCCAAAAGGTATTAATGTCATAAAGCAAAAAATTGATGGAAAAGGCGATGCTTCATTTTCAGTTACAGGGGATCAAATCATTATATTCTTTGATCTCGCTGAGTTTTTTGAGCAGCTACAAGATGATGAAAGGGTAAATATTTTATCATCTCTATGCAGAGAATGAACCGATGCAAGAATAGTTGGAAAATAAGGTTGAAGAACTATATCCATCAGCAATACAAAGGTGTCGATGAAAGAGGACAGTGAGCTTAAGAAAGCCCAAAAATAGTGTTGTAAAAGTAATAAGAGGTTGAGAAATTGCTTGACAAAGGAAGACCATCAAAGGAGCACAAATGAAGAATGTGAGGAACAATTCAACATCTCAAGAGAGAGCTTGTGAATTGTATCATAAAGTGTGGCACAATAATGATAATTGTTTTAGAATGCAAGGGAAGCCTGTGTACTACTGTATCTCTCAGGCCCGTGCCATGTTGAAAAGGCTTTAGAAACTTTCAAGCTTATGTAGCCTACAGGAGATGCCAAACATTGCAACCAATACACAGAGTGGAAAGGGAATAACAAGCAATCATCTAGTGCTTGATTGTGTTTGGTGATATGAGAACTAATTTAAGGAAAATCTCAAATTCTATCAAGACAGAGTATAGTGACCTCATATGCACAAATGGATCTGTTGAGAGAGCCTTAAGAGAAATTCAAGTGAATGCATTATAATGAGAAATATAAAGTGAAGAATAGGGTACTTGAATAGTATGTATTGGAAATGCTTTAGAAAATTTCAAAGCAAATACAAAGAAGGCGTTGAACAATGGCCTGTTAAGTATGTTATAGAAACCTCAAATGAAATGCATCTGCTGAGAAGAGTTTAGAACATGGATTTTGGCCGATATGTATCAAATGGAGTTGAAGGGCACGCATTGCATAGATCTCTTGGTGAGGCTCAAGCTAACTACAAAGTGATGGGACAGGGTACGAGCATTTATCAAAAGAATGCTCTAAACGATGTATTTGTGGCACACACCCATAGTGGATTTGTGCAAGAGTCTTTGGGGACTTACAAGTGTATGAATGAGAAAACAAAAAACTACATGAATGCCACACACAAAAATATATACAGAAAATGACCCTGTTAGTCAACTTGAAGTGCGATGGTCAACAGGGGAGATGAAATCAAATGCTGCCAGCATGGTAAAGCAAATGAATTTGTTGGAAATGTTTTAGAAACTTGTCTGCAGATGCAATTAGCAGGGTACACATATTCATCAAGAAAAACTCTTACAGCATCCACATAGAATGTTTGATGAAAATTCCGTAGAAACACTCATAGCAAATTCTTTTGCAAAGGAAAATGCCGCGCCCAACAACATGTTGGTATAGTAAATAAGTTGAAAAGGTCCTTAGTAGTTCTCATGCAAATGCATGTGGCATGTGTAAGGAGATCCTTGTGGAGAAATTGGGGGAAGCTGAGCTGGAATGAAAGACAATAGATGAAGACACAGAGTGTACTTGTATGCAAAGAACAGAGGAAGGCTGAGGGCACGTGGCCTTTTTGCGAAAAGCCCCAAAATAAATATGATTTCAGTGGGCAGTTTCAAGACATGGCGCCACTATTCTGTATGTTGAAAGGAATACAAACTAGCACTTGCACCAAAAGAAGGTGCAATGATTACATCAGTTATAATTTATATTGATAATACACTTCTTTATATGCAACTTAAATGTCATGTTTCCTTTGTACAATGTACAAATGTTAGTCCACATTTTATGTATAACCACATTGGGATAGATTACCACGATGACGGGTTGTAAGATGGTTTCTGTTGATGGTGTTTTTATGCACTTTTCAACACAGGTAATGCGTAGGTGCACTACCTCTCTTGAAAGACAATCTTCCACAATCAGATTGCAGAACACTATCCCGAGGTCTCTAATGTTAGGTCTTGACAGTGCTTGGAATATCTCAGTTGTTTGATGTGATTTGCTAGAATCACAAGGCAGTCTTACGGATGAGTTACAAAGCATGGAAGTTGGGTTTGCAAATGCAGTTTCAAAGTGCTGAAAGTGAATGAACAGTGGCTGTCCACTCAAAACAACAAGTTGAAACTCATCAAATTCATCTAATTTAGCTTCATGGTGATGCTTTGGATCCTACTCTAACCAAGGATTAAAAGAAACAGCAAAAGGAGAAGGGTTAAGAAATTTATTCTAATCCTAAGCTACGAATGAACAGTAACAATGGTGGCTGCTAAAGTAGACAGGCTTCCTAAACTGGGTTTTGCTTGGCCAAGAGAAACCTACAGTTGCACAAAACTAGTGCAATCTTCTAAGGATTGCAGATTTTCAAAGTGCACATGCACATCATGCACATGTAATTGAACTAAGTTGCAGCAATGAAGTAATGAGATCAGACTAGCTTTGCAAAGTGACTCATCATCAATGAACCACAAAAAGCATGAGCTAGAAATCCATCAAATACTAAAACAACAAACACCATCACCACTCCCATTCAAGAAACTAACACTAAAACTAACATGGAAGGTGAACCATGCATACATAAAGAGCAAACTCAAAAGGAACACCCATAAATCATGCAATGTTGCTTTCTATTGCTGCAAAATGTCTTTACATCAATTCTCCAACCCTTACAAATGAGGGGCAAGCCCCTATTTATAGTTTTCCAAAGCCCAAATGAATGGCTAGGATTCAATTACAATGAGTGGATCAGATTCAATTACATTAGGGTTTCACCTACCCCATTATTCAACAATTAAAAATACATTCCTTGTCTTTTCCCTGTTTTGTCATCTAGTGACAGTCACTGTAGCAATTTTGTCATTTAGCTGATTGCCCTTTTCACTGTAGCTAAAACTGCCTGAAAGTTGTCTTTTGCTTGATGTGCTTGTAGTGTTCTTCCTTTGATCAAACGAGTCCGTCGACGATTGGCATCAATGGACTGGTGGCCCCTGATTCAGGCAGAAATCTCCTTAGAAATCATCATCATCTAGAAAAAGGTAGGACAACTCCCTCAATGGGTCTCTTCGATAGACCTAGGAAGGCTTCTGACTCCTGCAAACACGAGAAGTGTCGTAAGTGCATTTATACACGAGTTAAGGAAAATGTCAATCAAACCTACAAATTCCCTGTTAGATCTATCCATGCATCATCAAAAGATCTTGATATTCATATTTGGACTCATTTGGACCATAAACATTAATGTGTGCTTCAAGGTGCAAGCGAGAGGGAGGAAAGATGCGGAAGAAGCGAGGCGGTGGCGGAAGCCAAAACGGTGGGAAGGAGAGGCGTCCGGATGTTCAAAACAGCCAGGAAGAAGGAAGCTCTCGGATGTTCAAAACAACTAGGAAGGCGAGGCTCTGGATGTGAAAAAACAAAAGGAATACCCGGTAGCCCGCGGAGGGCAGGTCCGGTAGGAGGAAGTGCGTCGGATGATCCAAAACGGCAACGGAGAGGCGAAACCCTAGAAACGGCCATGAAGGGGCCGGGCTCCAGAGGCCGGGAAGGAGGCGGCCGTCGAATGATCCAAAACGGCGACGGAGAGGCGGAACCCCAGAAACGACCACGGAGGGGCCGGGCTCTGGAGGCCGGGAAGGAGGCGACCGTCGGATGTTCCAAAACGGCGACGAAGAGGCGGAACCCTAGAAACATCCACGGAGGGGCCGGGCTCCGGAGGCCGGGAAGGAGGCAGCCATCGGATGTTCCAAAATGGCGATGGAGAGGCGGAACCCCAGAAACGGCCACGGAGGGGCCGGGCTCCAGAGGCCGGGAAGGAGGCAGCCGCCGATGTTCCAAAACAGCCAGGTTGGATGAAGCCCAAACCACCGGAACTCAACCAAACTTTGACGAAACTTTGGTAGTTCATTTAAGCACATCAAACACATCCTAGATCCAAAAGGGTGACCCCAAAGTCAAAAATGAAACAAGGCGACGGGGGTCCACGGATGTTTCCAAACAGCCAAGAAGGAAGGGAATTCTGGAGGGAAAGTTCTGAAACCATCAAAACTCAACCAAACTTTGAAGAAACCTTGGCAGTTCATTTACGTACTTCAAACACATCCTAGATCCAAAAAAGGGTGACCCCAAAGTCAAAAATGAGGAAATGGGAGCGACAGGGGTCCACGGATGTTTCTAAACAGCCAAGGAGGAAGGGAATTCCGGAGGGAAAGTTCTGAAACCATCGAAACTCAACCAAACTTTGAAGAAACCTTCGCAGTTCATTTACGTCTTCAAACACATCCTAGATCCAAAAAAGGGTGACCCCAAAGCCAAAAATGTGGAAACTAGACCGACAGGGGTCCACAGATGTTTCCAAAACAGCCAAAGCAAGACAAAAGGCAGAAAGGGGATGGGGAACTTTATTTCTCCGCAAATTTGAATACTCCAAGCAGGTGAATTTGGGTAGGAGAATTTGATCGTTTGAAGGCACATGACCAATTTGGGCTTGGAAATGGGGCACGCAAAACAAGACAGGAGCAAAGCAGCCTGTCGGGAGCGAAAAAAAGGGGGTCCCTACCTATGGTGGGGCGTGTGTGCAAAACATGCACAACAGTTTCAATTCTTGCAATTGGATTAATGTACCATTTATTTGAATAAGTTAATACTGACATTACAATTACAGAGACACTGTTTCAGATGAAGACCTGGCTCTAATAATCATGTCATTAGAGATGAGCTATATTTTTCTCAAAAGAAATCCATGTGTCAAAATAAAAACCTATACAAGATGGTACTTAGATACAAACATGAACATTGTTTTTCAAGAAAGAATAGTAATTATCATGGTTGAGGGAGTGTTTTCTAGCTTTACAATTTAAGTGAGAGTAAGTATTTTTCATGGAAGATGAATGTATTAATGTAAGGGCTTAATGGAACACCAAGTCTAATAAGAAAGAAATAACAAGTTCTAATACATTGATTTACCAAACAAAAGGAATATAGTAAATAAAGGGACTTAGATTGGGCGCTAAAAATAAAGGAGGATTCGCAGTGAATGTGAGAGGATGCCATGAGAAAGGCGTGAAAAATCTAAAAAATTTAGCAAATGCACTCGATAGCTGCAGTGAAGAGAACCATACATTTCAACTGGAGAACGCCTTTCAATCTCAATGAAGCATACCAACATTATAGGATATGTACAAAATGCATATCTTGAAATTGCTTCAAAAGCTTTCACGCAAATGCAAGGCTCGGGCATTGGAGGCTGATTTGATGAGGTTACAAAGGCCTGCACCACAGAAATAAGAGCCCGCGCACTGGCAGGGTATACTCATCCATCAAAGCATAAAAACACAAGACAACCATCACGCCTCGGTGAAAGACAGGGGCGCCAATCATAGTGAAAGAGCTTTTGAAGCTTGTAAATGAATGGAACTTGCGTCGTAAATAGCACCAAAATAAACAAGGCACACCAACTCATTTTGCAGAAATCACACCACGAATGGAGGAGAGCACAGCCAATAGGAAACACAATGGAAGTACACCCCAACCATATTGTAAGGGATAGCAAAGATCCATCGAACGCCATTGAAGGAGGGTGTTGTTATGGATGTGGCTGCCCTGAAAGAGTTGCAGAACAAAGGAGAAAGCTGAGAAAATGGCCACAATTGCAAGCTCGAGCTGTTCACACAGTCCGTGAAATGCACGATAAAGAAAATTGGGGCAAAAACATGAGAGAAACGAAATCAACGGTGGAGAACAAAGATAAACTTCAGCAAAATCTGAACCACACCCCACCATATTGCAATGAAAACCTGCACGCCCTTTAAGTATAGCGGGATAGCGGGCTGCCGCCACATGTTTGAAATGCATAGGAAAGTTCACCCCACCATATCGCAATGAAAACCTGCACGCCCTTTAAGTCCCGCGGGATAGCGGGCTGCCGCCACGTGTTTGAACCGCACAGGAAAGTAAAGGTAAGATGTACGCTTCCGGGAGACGATCAAACTATTATATGTATGTGCTGACTAACAAGGCATGAGAGTCTCCCACCAAATGCCACACCTTCATTACTGTTTCAACAATTAATAAATATGGAAAGTAGTTAAGTCAGTTCATAGTAAGGCACATAAAGGCCTTTGCACATTGTACATCACATGACACTTTTAACTTTGTTTGATAGTTCTAAGCCATTAATCTCATGAACATTAAACAAAGCATTTAGTATTCAATTTATAGTGAATCTTCGTATTATATAAGAGAACTTAGGTAAGTTGTGGGAAAGGAATATGACACATTTCAAAGTGAGAAGATAAATTTAATAGAGGAATATGTCCATTGGTTATATTCTCATGCTATTAAATCTTGGCTCTTGGGAACTCAATAATTAATTATATGGATCCTGGTCATCCACGCTCTTTAACCATGTTGCCATCAGTTTCACCTCGTAACTTACACATTAACAAGCCAACCATGTAAATGAAATGTTCTATGGTTTAACTTGAGAGAGTAATGCAAGGTTAAATGGGTGATTAAGTGTTTGGGTCTTTAATTTTGGTTTACGGCCTTTGGATTGTGGTCTATTATAATGCGTCGTATTAATTGTTAGCACATTTTCATGTTTTCAATGTCTTCCCTTGTTAGAAATTAGGGGACATACTAAATATTTTTTACAATATTTGATCAATAGTTGTGACTTTAATGTTGTTAGTGTTGATGACTATCCATAATTGAATGAAATGTATTCCTTAGATCTAAAAAACAACAATTCACGTGATGCCACATTAACACACCAATAGAACATGATTTAGTGTACAACTATCGATCTCTTTGTTTTTGATTGCCTTTTTGGATACCTCAACAAAAAAACATGTTGATGTGGCATTATATTCGATGATGTGACCTTGAAACCTTAGTTATGAGTGGGGGACTTGCTAAGTAAGTTGCTGTAAAAAATTGGGAGTGATTTAAAAATTTCATCCAATTTTGAGGATATAAACTATTGGATCATCTCCCTTAAATGGTTTCCCAATTTCCCTAAAATGAAAATGTCATATTATATATTATATTTATATTTGTATTGTATGTGACAATATATTATATTATATTATATTATATTAGCCATATATTATATTAGTTATTATATTGTATATTATATTGATCATATAAAAATAACATAATATATATTATTATATATTATAATATTATATAATATAATATTATATAATATAATAGCCAATATTATATGTACATATATAAATACTATAATATAATATATAATAAATTATTAATATTACAATAAATAATATAATCATTGATACAATTTCACTATTTTTTAAGTCTTTGGTTTCGTGCGAGAGCCCTCTGCGATATATTCATCACATCCTCTCTTGCGGTTTTTTTACCATAGCCTTGCCCCATTTTGTTTCACTTATAAAGCTTGGGGCTCTACCTTTTTCCAGATTTATCACGAGCCAAAGACACATCAATCATGTAATTAATTTTATTTTTTCAAAATATTAGTATCTTTTCTTAATATCCAACCCCATTGTCCCATGATGCTTACTATCTTTTCTTTGATGGGGCTTCCAAAAGTAGCCCAATATTGTGGGGGAAGTTATGTTTTAGAATGAAGATGCCTCTTGCACTTGTTTGAATGTTTTTGGAGACTCCAATCTAATTATAAAAATAAATGGTTTAGATCATTACAAGTCTATTAGTTTTGATTATGAAATCATGTGTTTCTTAAGCTCACATCAAATTAGTATAACATGATTAAATTTTAGCATATATATATAGAAATGTCAACAAAGGGGTGGATAACTTGGTAAATATAGGGGTGACAATCTCAATCTTGGATAATTGCAAATATGAAACTTCTTTAAAGTGATGTATGCTACTCCTTTCTACATATCAATCCAAGAGATATATAGGGGTGACACTCTCAATCTTGGATGACCCGACGTTTATGGTACCTCTCTCTATATATATCACTTCCTTTCTCTATATTTTCTACCTCTCCCTCTCTCTCTCTATCTCTATATATGTATTTCTTCCATCTCTATCTATACCTCTATCTTCTCTCTAATTATCCCCCGCTCTCCTCCTCTCAATATCCCTATCCTTCTTCATCTCCATCTCCATATCTATTTATGTCTCCCTCTCCCTCTCTATCTCCTTACTTCTCTCCCTATCACTCTTCCCCCTCTATCTCTCCCTCTTTTTATCCCTATATGTCCCCATCTCTCCCTCTCTGCCCACTGTAAACATAACATGAGCATGTTGGTAAAGGACCTCTGTTATCAACTTAATATAAAGGTTTTGTTTCAATAGTGTTTGGATCCTTGTAAGTAGATACATGGTTGATTTTAAGCTATCACTTCTCCATTGATACCTATGTTACATAAACATCATTTACTAAATGACCTATCAATTAATTTTTTTCCTACTTTACCTTCCAAACCTCTTTGACGTACGCATTGCACACCAAGGTGCAATTGCTAGTTTAATAGTTTGCCTGATAAAAGTTTAAAAGAAAATTTGAAGAGAAAATATTTAATGAGGTGGGCCCAGCAATAAACGGCATGGGAATTTTATTATTTTAAATGGAGATACTTTTAATAAAGGGGCCCGTAGTAATCTTTTAAAATCCTTTACTGTGTGGAATGTTCACATCTAAATATTGAGTTGGAGATCAGATATGGGTAATGTATTTTACCTGTGAAATGTGAGATGAAAGAAGCAAAAATGAAATCAACCGAGGGCAAAAGAGATGAAACTACAATGAAATCCTAGCCACTGCCTACCAAATCACAATAAAAACTTGCTCACCTTTTAATTATCACGAAATGGTGTGAATGCACCACGTGGCGGGTGGTGGGTCCCAAGTTTAGTGGTAGATGATTAAAGGTTTGAAGGCTTTTCTCCTAAGGTGAAACATTTAATTTCCCGATACAAATATTAAAAAGGGGTCTTCATGCATTTCAAAAGGGTAATATATTTTAAAATCAAATATGGACGAGAAGAATACAAAAGTGGGCTCGAGGACAAATGAAGACAAGG
This sequence comes from Sequoia sempervirens, assembly GCA_007258455.2. Lineage (NCBI taxonomy): Eukaryota > Viridiplantae > Streptophyta > Pinopsida > Cupressales > Cupressaceae > Sequoia > Sequoia sempervirens. The sequence continues at coordinate 58,392 of VDFB02353230.1, forward strand.
CGCTTAAAATTAAATGTTGCTAAGAGGTAAATGCAAAGGGGACAAGTGGAAACATTTTAAAGAGGCCTTCATTAAATTTTCTAAGGGTAAAATTTTAAATGTTGATGAGTCAACATCTAAATGGATTAATTAAATATATTTCAATCAGGGCTTCAGTAAAATGAAAAGGGGAAAATGGCAAGTGAAGTTAACAAGTGAATTTAATATTCACTTTGTTGGGAAATTACTCAATACAGTGAATAAAATATCACTATGTAGGGTATTTTATTCATTAGGAAGTGAGTAAATTAAAAGTGGGTAAAGTTCCAATGTTATCTATATGTGGTAAAGTTCCAAAATATGTTAATAGAATAGAGTATTTCTCAATATAGAATGCTCATATTTATAAAAAAATTGACACATGAATATAAAAATTAATGATGAGGCTTGAAATTAACTTAGATTTTAAAAGTGGAAGTAATTCATCCATAATATTCATTTAATTTCATCATCTTCAAAGGTATAATGCATGCTAATAATTAACTCTTGAAATCATAATATGTAATAATAATTGGAAATTTTTCTATGTGGAACACCCTCAAAGACTAGGAGTGGGGGTGAATCAGTCTTTTTACAAAAAAAAACTCAAAATTTTAATTAGATTAGAAAACCTCAAACAAATTAGCAACAAGGAAAGATATGGCAGTTAATTCCTTAACAAGATTAGTAACCTTCAACAACGAAAGATACGACGATTCAACCCTTAACCAGATAAAACACAATTAGAAATCAAACAAAGAACACACATGCACAAGATAACACCGGATTTACGTGGAAAACCCAATGAGGGAAACCACGGTGAGAGTTAAATGCCAATATATGAAGCTCACTACTTACAAAAGTTATAATAAGGCTCATTGCCAAAAGACTTGCAAACAAAGGGGTATAAACTCAAGGAAAGATAAAAGGAAATTGCAAAACTGAAGTGCACAACTCTAGGGAAAGATACAAGGACTTGATGAGAATCACTATCTCAGAGTAGGATACAAGAATTTTATAGAAATTACAACATATGTCAATAATACACTTTGTTGATTGAGGCATTAAAGCACATTTGATCTATCTTCCACACACACTTTTTTACTACTTCTATGTGATACTCAATATATTCCAAACTCTCTCTCTTTGCAATTCATTTGAACTTTCATTTATATGCGCCACAAGATCACAAAACATCAATTAGGTTAGCTAGGAAAAAGATAAACAATAATCTCAACAAGTTGGCAATAAAAACATAGTGTGGTCCTATCCAAAAGATAGAGAGGACCAAAAATAACCTAATTAAATTTTCCAATGTGATCCCAAATAACTCACATGCCAACACACATCAAATTTTTATGACATAACTTGCACAATAGAAGAATATGATATGAAATATGCGGCAAATACTTGATAATAACTAAGAATAACAAGCCACTTCGAGGGGGAAAACCTCCAAATATCTCTAATGAGAACACACTTCACAACTTGATGATGAAATAAGACTCACAACCTCCTATATATACCTATTTATGCCAAGGATATCACCTAGGCCTAATTTACACACCTATATAAGACTTAGGCCGACCTAAACAACTAAATAACAATATACTAATGATAATATGATTATAGAGAGTTAAGATAGCCAAGTCAATTATTCACATAACCCGATGTATAATATTATGTATGCATGCCCCTTCTTCAAAGAAGCATTGTCCTCAATGCTAATCAAGTTTGGAAACTTTTGAATGAACTCCTCGTCTTCCCATGTGGCATCTTCAACTGGTAAATTCTTCCATTGGATGAGATACTTAGTGATAGTTCTATTCCTCAGCTTCTTTGTGCGTGTTTGACGAATGCACTCTGGTTCCAAAATGATTCTTCCTTCTTCATCCAACTTGGGAAGTGTTGTTTGAGTGGGAATATTATTCCCAATTACCTTCTTCAAACAGGAAACATGAAAAATTGGATGTATCTTTGTTGTTGGTGGCAACTCAAGCTTGTAGTAAACACTACCGATCTTCTGCATGATTTGGTATGGACCATAATACTTTGGAGACAACTTATTATTCTTTCTTTGCTACTTTAGTGAGATTTTCTTATAAGGCTACAATCGCAAGAAGACCCAATCCCCAACTTCAAAACTTCTTTCACTACGATGTTTGTCTGCCTGTTGTTTCATTCAATTTTGTGCCATGGCTAAATTCTCCTTGAGTCCTGAAAGTACTTGTTGATGAAGCAAGTGGTCTTCTACTGCCTAAACTCTTGGGGACACCTTATGATGGAAGGAGGATGATATCCATAAAGTGCCAAAAATGGAGACATTTTTGATGAGCTATGAAAAGAAGTGTTATACCTCCATTCCGCAAGTGGTAGCCAATCTACCCACTGAGACTATTTCTCTGAAGTGAAACAACATAGATATCCTTCCAAACACTTATTAACAACCTTCATTTTCCCATCTTATTGAGGGTAGTATGAAGAGCCAAGAGAAAATTGAGTACCCAAACATGAGAATAAATCTTTCCAAAAGTGACTAGTGAAGATAGGATCACGATCACTAACAATAACTTTAGGTGTACCATGTAGCTTTTGGATATTCTCCAAAAAAGCTTTAGCCATTGCACTTGTTGTAAAGAATGTGCTAATGCAATGAAATGTGCATATTTAGTGAGCCCAGCCAACTACCACCATGATGACATTATGACCTTTAGATTTGGGAAGCCCTCAAGGATGAAGTCCATGGATACCTCTTCCCAACGCCTAGGAATAGATAAGGGTTGCAAGAGACCTGCTGCCTTAATTGTCTCCCCTTTATGCCTTTGACACACCAAATATTTAGCCACAAATTTTTGAACATCACCCTTTAGCCCTTCCCAAAAGAAATCTTGCTTGACTCGATGATATGTCTTCAAAATCCTGAATGACCACCCACTGGAGACTCATGCAACTCTGTGAGAATCTTGATTTTAAGGTTGGGAATTCTTGGCAGAGATACAAACGCCTTATAATAAAAGAGCATCTCCCTTCCAACAAAACTCATCCTAACTACTAGGATCACTTTTAATTATTCTCGATGAGATTACCTTGCTGTAACATCATTTTTCCACTCGCTTGGCTTCCTCCACCCAATTTGCTTGTAATATTGAAAGGCACACAATAAGGCTTCATCTTTTCATCCTTCTCGACAGCAGACCACATAATATTTTTCCCTTTCTTATATACAATCTCAAAGTCATATCCTAACATCTTAGTGACCCATTTTTGTTGTTCTTCAGAAGATAGTCGTTGTTCCAAAAAATATTTTAGGCTATCATGATCTGTCTTAACCTTGAAATGTCTACCCAATAGATAAGGCTGCCATTGTTTCACTACATGGAGTATTGCTAGCATTTCCTTCTCATAAATAGGTTTTAGTTGATTCTTACCTTTTAATTGACGACTCTAAAAAGCAATTGGTCGACCTTCTTGCATGAGCATTGCTCCTATCCCATTTCCAGAAGCATCACATTCCACAATGAATTCCTTGGTGAAGTCAAGAGTGGCAAGCACTGGAGTTGTACACATAGCCTCCTTCAATCTCTCAAATGTTGTATTGGCAGACTCGCTCCAATGAAAATAATCCTTCTTCAATAGAGTGGTGAGAGGTGCTGCTATACTACCATAATTCTTCACAAATCTTCTATAGTACCTCACAATCCCAAGAATCCTCTCTTAATGGTCTTTGGAATAGGCCATTCCATGATAGCCTTAATTTTCGTTATGGTCCACCTTACCCTTCCATGTGAAACTATGTGTCCCAAATACTCCACCTCAGAAGACCAAAAGCACAATAATTTGGATGGCTTTCTAGCATAGAGCTTATGATCTTTCAAGTATTTGTAATGCTTGATCCACATATTGAAAATTTTCTTCCCAAGTGTTGCTATAAATCAATATATCATCAAAGAATACTAACACAAACTTTCCTAAGAACTTCTTAAAAGTGGAATTCATCAAACTTTGGAATGTAGATGGTGCATTGGTAAGACCAAATGGCATCACCAAAATTCATAATGACCCTCATGAGTCCGAAATTTTGTCTTACAAATATCTTCCCCCTTAATCCGAATTTGGTGATAACCAGATCTAAGATCTAACTTGGTAAAACATAAGCTCCATTTAATTCATCTAGCAAATCATCAATGACTGGAATTGGAAACTTATCTTTAATGGTGTACATGTTGAGCACTCTATAATCTGGACACATCGTAAAATCATCAGCTTCTTATGTACCATCACCACGAGGCTGAGGAGTAAGCACTTTGGCTATGCGATGATTCACCTCCTAGCATCTCTTCAACAATTTTCTATCTCACTCTTTTTGTATGTGTGGATACCTTTAAGGCCTAATGTTCGGTGGTTGGCTCCCTAGGACTAACTGTATGGAATGATCATGATCCCTCTTAGGAGGAAGTCCTTTAGGCATATCTCCAAGAACAACTGAGTGATGATCAATTATAGCTTGCAAATTTGGATGAGTAGTAGTATTAGATTGAGAGACTTCTAATTAACATAGTTGGGCCACAAATCCATCCACTCCTTTCTTAAGCAACTTTTTCATTTGATGAGAGCTTACCATTTGTGGAGATTTTTCCTTCAACCCCCTTAGCTCTACTAGCCTTCCTTCTGATTGAAATGTCATGAATAGTTCTTGGAAGTTCATCTCAATTGTTCCTAATGTAGTAAGCCATTGTACTCCCAAAACAATATCTGCTGCACCCATGGATATCGCATACATTGGGGTATCAAGTTGATAATCTCCCATGGATAATTTAATGCTATGAAACTTACACGAACAACTAAGCGTACCACCATCTACAATCAAAACTTAGGCTTCTGGGCTGGATATATGAAACAATTTAGGCAGTAGCTAACTTTTTTGTTGATGAAATTATGAGTACTACGAGTCGATCAACATTTGTTACCTTAGCTTCTTTAGGAACCCCACCACCTTGAGAGTTTGTGAACCTTGAAACACGAGGTGCATGACAAAGAAATGATTGGTTGAGAATCATGTGATTCCTCATTTGACTCCCTTTCATCTTCTAGCATGGGTTCCTCCTCTTCTTCCTCATTGGGACCTTCAATATAAAATAATTTCTTTTCACTACATTTATGTCCTCGACTGTATTTGCTATCACAATTGAAACACAAGCCTTTTTCTCTTTTCTCCTCAATTTGTTGTGGAGTCAACTTAGTAGGTTGCGTTGAATATCCTTTCTCTCTTGTCACATTAGCCCCTTGCTTCTTAGGAATCAAATACTTCTCCTCTACCCTGCGTGCTAAGATAAAAGACTCAATTATGGAACTAGGGCTAAACATGCGTACCTCATGTTGAATGTGATCTTGGAGACCACCCAAGAATAAGTCATTCAAGTATTCCTTCGTAATTGTATCCACCCTTATGGATAGATTTTGGAATTGTTGAATATAATCCTTAACTGATCCTGTTTGTTGAAGTTTAGTTAGCTGGCTGAAGAAGTTGTCTGTGACGCTATTGCTATATTATGCTTGGAGTTCCTCTATAAAAATTGACCATGATACGGTGAGCCCCTTTTTACTTTGATGAGTGCAAAGCCAACGATACCAAATGAATTGATCCGGTTCTAGATATAAGGAAGCCGTCATGACCTTTTGTCCATTTGGGATTTGGTGTACTTCAAAAAAAATCTCTATTTGGTTTATCCATGTTAGAGGATCCTTACCATCAAACTTGTGCATATCCACCTTTGGAAATAAATTCCTAGATCCCATAGGAGTACTAAAGCTTGTGTTAGTAGTAGCTGACCTAGAATTTTCACCTTGGCTGCTTGAGAACTCCTTTCTTGATTCAGCCATGCGGGTGCTTAACATGTTTCGTATGTCCGATATATCTCCTCTTAGGTCACACATATCCATCTTAATTGAGGAAATGTCTTCCTTGACCTTATTGATTTCCTCACTATGAGTACTATCCTCGATTGTTTCACCATCCTTATCAGGAGTCTTCCCCGAAGAGACAACATTCTTTTTACCCCTTGTTGCACAATAGAAGAATATGATATGAAATATGTGGCAAATACTTGATAATAACTGAGAATAACAAGCCACTTCGAGGGGGAAAACCTCCAAATATCTCTAATGAGAACACACTTCACAACTTGATGATGAAATAAGACTCACAACCTCCTATATATACCTATTTATGCCAAGGATGTCACCTAGGCCGACTTAGACACACCTATATAAGACTTAGGCCGACCTAAACAACTAAATAACAATATACTAATGATAATATGACTTAATAGAGAGTTAAGATAGCCACAAGCCGACTATTCATAACTCGATGTACAATAATATCAAGGGCATAGAACAAATCAAGTTGACAACAAGGAAACATGTAGATGAAGTATGTAGCACATAACCAGTTCACCCAAAAACATACTTCCAAATGAAACTACTTAATGTGGTCCTCAACAAGATAGGTTAGGACCCAAATACATCTTAACACAACTTCATATGCTAGCGCAAACCCTCAAGTACATAACACAAGAAAGATAACAAGCCTTGTCAACTAGACAACCACAAATTACCTAGAAATCCAACTCAAAACGCAATGTAACACCAAAGAGATCAACCACTAATGTGTAGATCAAAAAGAGATGTTCCTTAAACATCCAACAACACTTCCAAATACTTATTTTATATTTTCATGCCACCAATAGCTACCACAAACCCAATAGGAGCATAACACTTTATCCCATAAGTACAAAATGCACAACCATAAGATATATCATTAATAGATCAACTTGCGGACCACTTCAACAAATGAAATTTGAAATGAGACAGTACACAGAGACTGAGAGCACATTCACCAAGCCATAGGAGCAGAGACATCAATGTAAAGAAATGAAAGGGTGATCCCACAATAGTGGTTTACAATTTTTGGCCAAACTAGACACTGAAATTATTATTTTAAACTAAATCTTCACATTTGGGCACCTATAGCAGGTAAACCGTAAAGAATTTGAAGATGATTTAAACTAGAGTCTCGTCACATTGTGTCTGTAGATTCTAAAAATATTTTTTTCAAAATTTTTGGAACTAGATTTCACTTCTTTTTCCATCTCCCACGAAAACTAGTTTTTTTTTAGAAAACACCAATTTTAAAAAGTGACGCACACCGTATTACACATAACTTTTTTTCCGTGAAGGATAAAATTATAATTCTTTTGAATTTAGATTCATAACTCTGATATCTAGTGCTTCCACTTAGTTAGACAGTTTTTTATTGAATTTTTTTTCTTTAATCAAGTTTTGAAGTCAAACCAATTACAATTCAAACATAGTGCGACCGTATAATGCATAACATTTTTTGTATATATCAAAATTCAATTTTATTTCTTTTTTGGATCAAGGACTTCAATATTTTGTGCACTCAAATTTTTAATTTTTTTTTTTGATAATCTACTATTTTTCCACATGTGCAAAACAAAGACCTTAGTTTTTGATGAAAAACATATGTTTATTAAAACTAAAAAAACAAATACATAATAAAACCAAAACATATTAAAATTATATTTGTTGGATAGATTGTTATGAGGACTACCTGCTTCCAGTTGGGTTTGTGAAAATTCCTCCATTTTCATCCTCAACCCGACCTCCGAAGTGCCAAAATTTAGGTTTTTTGTGTGTCTTAGGGAGGGGATGAGGATTTAGGGGGGTTCGTACGAACCACTAGGGGTTCAAGCGAACCCATATGGGTTCATTCGAACCAAGGTTCACTCAAACCCTGGTTTGAGCGAACCTCTTCAAGGGTGTTTGCTAGAACCCCTTTCATATGCTTTTTTTTTTGTTTATTGGTGGAAAAAAGTTGAAGGGGTTTGATCAAACCCCTTTTTGGTTTGATCGAACTTCTAGGTTCGTATGAACCCCCAAAATTAATTTTTTTTTCCATGGGGTCATTTTTTCTCAGTTTTCCTTCCTCCATCAAATTGTAAACCACTATTGTGGCTTCACCCACAAAGTATTTTTAGACCAGTCCAGACAACCAACAAAACTGCCAACCTTCTGTAATTTTTCAGAAAGCTCCTTACCAACACTAGTGACGTGAAAATATACAAGTGCAACATCCATAGAACAAAAAATATGAATCCCAAGCAACAAGACCATATCTTCAACAATGGACGAATGCAGAGCATTCTCCCAAATACTCTTCACAACAACTTCTTGAAATATAAACTTTCAACAACTTGTAGAGGCTAGAACTTTCTTGCAAAAATACATACATCCTCAGGAAAATTAAGAGAGATAACATAGCACACTATAGACCATCAACAACATCTCTCCACCATTAGCATGACTTCTAATCCTCATCTCAATATCAACTCTATTGACAACAACCATACTTAATACTTATTTCATTAATACTAGAAAAGGCATGACATCCAACCATGAACATCAACAAAACATCATCATGGAAGTCCAAAGTGAATGTAGTCAACAGTGACAACCAATGCCAAAAGAAAATCTCGCAAACATATGCAACAATCTCACCAAGTGTTGATAAGTAGTTCTAAACAACACACCAAGTGTTGACATCAATGAAAACCAATACCAACATTTTTTTGCGTGAATTATATAAGGTTAAAATATGTTTATTAGGCTTAATATTTAATTAAAATGTTTAATGAAAGCATTAGACAAATCCATAAAGAAAAAAATAGATCATGTGTTAATGAATAGAATCATGTGAGTGCATGTCCACTTAAGCTTAGTTTAAATAATCTAGTAAGAAATTGATCCTCATGAAAATAGAAGCACAAAGTTTTAAAATATTGTAAATTCCATAATATATCACCTCTACTATCATAATTTATAGAATAAACTACCAAAAATCTACTTGGTGAAGGATAACTCAAATGTCATATGCCAATTTTTAGTTCAATATCACCTTGGTAGGATTTTGTGTTTGAATATTTTCTCATTATCATCAATGCACTTTTTTAGATGGGTGATCTCGCTAATGAGGTATTTCACATGAGGGTAAATATCATTATCAACACGTCCTATATCCATATGATAATGTATATATTGTGTTAGAGTGAAGGAATATGTGAGAAATGTATCATCAACTGAGGGCATACTATCCTTAAGTTTTTCTTTATCCTCATGTATCTCTAAACAATGTATTTTTTAATAGGTGTATAGTAGATTATTCATCAACCACACAAAGATGGATCATAATAAAGCATGAAAGGAACCAAAGGAGACTTTCCATCAATGTAATACATAAAAAAGCTAGTGATCCACTAAGGAAGGGCCACTAGGTGGAGAAGAATGAGTCACGATTAAAACATGATCTAGGGACAACATTAAAGTAATCTATAAAAGAAATAGATAAATCATGAAAGAATGCACAATAAGTATTATATGAATCAAGCTATTTTTTATCTTTATAAACCAAGTTATCACCAACTTAATGTATCAAAGTACTATCATCATGTATAGAAGCATAATGTGGAGATAACATTGATAGGACATGTAACTTTACATCTACATTACCACTAAATAAATTGATAATACTTATATTTGTGAACCCCAATCCTAGACCTACACAAACACGAGAAACAAACACAATGTTAGATCAATATGCAAGTTAGAACTAAGATTCCCCATGCAATTCATTAGAAACATCAACATATGAAATAAATGAAGAACACAATGAAAGAAGCTATTAAATCCTATAATTTAGATGATCCAACTCTCAATCCCATGGGGGAATTGGTGCCATTTTGATGTGGAAAATGGCCCTTTCCCAATCCCTTGTAAGCTTTGTGATGATTTGATGAAGATAGAGACTCCTTGCTTGAATTCCTGCATAACCTAGCTAAGAAATTATAAAAATGGATGAAGAATGGATGATCTTTGATATGAAGATGATAACTTTGGTTCCAATTCTCCTCCACAAATGAGCATAATGGTTTTACATCGATTGTGGCTCCCTCAACAAATAGAGAAGAGCACTATTTATAGAAAGAAGGATGGAGGAATGAGCAAAAATAGAGCAATGTGGGATCATTCAACATCCAATGCGAAAGTGCCACTTATCAAGATGTGAATGGACGAAGTTTGAGCACATTTTGATGAATGTGCACAATAAATGAAATTAGGTGGAATTTGAAAATAGTGAAATGACATGTAAGAGGGGAAAAAATGAATTAAATGCCACTTGGCTCAATGCACAAGGACATGTAAGAGGGAAGCAATGTCTTGTTGGAAGGACAAATCCACTTGGAGGGATTTTCAAACTTGGAGGAATATTCCCCTAAAGATGCCAATGTTGAAAGAAAATAGGGATTTAATAAATCCATTAAATGTATTTTCATGCGCAAGTGGTAAAATCTAGAGAAATTGGATGATTAGGATTAAATTAATCAAGGTTTAATTAATTTAATGAGGGATTAGATTACGTGACTATTTGATTTAGATTTTTGGGTTGATTTAAATGAAAGCTGAGAGGAAAATGATTTAGATTTAATTAAATAAGGATTTGAATTATTTAATTAAAGAGGGATGATGATATTAGATTAAATAAAATAATGTTTAATTTATTTAATTTAATAAGATGACTTTAGAGATTTAATCAAATAAAATGAATTCTTTAATTAAATAGAAACTAGAGGGTTAATTAAATAACTTTGACTTATTTAATTAACAAGAGAGAATGACTTAATTAGATAAATGATGATTTTTTTAATTAAGGGACGAAGGGTGATGATTAGCTAAGAAGATGATTCAGGATGAAACGGTGTTAGTAATCAGGATCAAGTGTGATTGGTATATTTTCCGTGTCGACAATATTAAAATAATTTACAACATAAACCATCTCATCATGAGATGAAGCCTTATCAACATATAATGAGAATATAAATAAATAACGGTATGCTCATCACTAAACATATCATTGATATATCATAATTCACAAGAAAGGGAAGAAGAATTATAATGAGCTACACAGGGGATAGCAACCTCATGTTAAATTGAGCATAAAAAAGGTGTATTGTGTATAATCACATCATTAGGCTTATTAAGGAAGGATAGATCAAGAGATGTACATGAAGGAGATATGTCATGAGATGTATAAATAATATGCTTACAAGATATATTGTCATTATTTGTAGTAGTGTCATCAAAAAGGAAAAATAATGTCATGAATGTAGAAGGTACAATATCAACTATATCTATTGCACAAGGTGTATCATAGATTAAAACCTTATTAAGTCCATGAAAATCACTATCACAAACCGTGCATGAGAGATAGGATGGATATGGATCTCATGGAAAAGTAAGATGAGTGTTTATAAAAGAAAATGGTAAGTGTTAACCAATTATATGAAGGAAAAGTATAGACATGATAAAATAATAACTCCATAGAAAATGCATCCTCTCCAATAGAACAAAAATTCTCATGGATAAAAAGGATATAAAGCCACAAAAGATACAAACATTTCAAAATTATAAATATATGCATGTAAATTAGCTAAAAGAAAGGGTTTATAAGAAAAAAACACTAAAAGAATTAAAAAATATTATTTTAGAGGGTAGACCCTAAAGCTAAACTTAGGATGGTGTAAGAATGAATGGGTTCACCAAAATATAAATAAATAAATATATATCCCTTCATTAAAATTCAATTTAAGGAATATCATAATCAATACAATCCAATTAATCTAATTTATAGTTGTGATGGATAATGTTATAGAAATTATAAATAAAAATAAAAAATGAAAATGAAAAACAATTAGTTGATTTCGGTGGTGGACATAGATTGTTATCCATTTTTTTTATCATAATTATTGAGCCATAAATCAAAATAGTGACTTCTTAGATGCATTGAAAGAAAATAACGAAATATAAATAAACTCATTCCTATAATTTGTCTATCGATAAATTCATAAGTGAAAAAATGAATCATTTAGATCCATGAATGTGAAAATGAACCCTATATATTGAATAAAACCTATACCAACCAAAATGATCTAGTAATTCATAGAGTATCAATTTTTCTCACCTCAATTTCCTAATATTTGAGTGCATGTAAGGAGTACTATTTTTATAAAATCCGTTGGGGAATCTATTAAATTTTAAGGTTCATGTTCTCCTAAGTCATACCCCTAGATGGAAAAAGCTTCACAATTATAAGTGAGAGTATTGATGAAAACACGCAATCATGTTATGGGCCTCAAGTGAAGTGATCTCTAATTATTTTCTAGATTATTTTTATCTATCTTCAAAAATAAAAATTATACATGATCAAGAATTCCTAGATTAATTTCAAATGAATGTGTAAGTATACTTAAATGTTGAAAGTAAGTTGATGATGAAAATAATTCCTCCACTAATCAACAAGGATAAAAATACATGGAATTTTTTGAAAAGAAATATACGTAATAAAATCATTCACCACATTACATGGTGTTTATCCTTTGAGAAAAACCAAGTCTCAAAATATTAAACAAGTTTATTATAGTACCAATCCAATTACAATATTTAAATAAGATCAATCCTTCATAGGAGAATAACCAACACAAGTCTAGAGATACTTCTTGCATTAATCAGCAAGGATAAAAATGCAAAGAAAACATGATCAAATCATTTCAAAATAAATATGCACAATAAAATCAGTCACCACATGGTACAATATTTACTATAGGAAAAAAAATAAAAATAAACCCAACCTCCAAATCTTAAAGCAATTTATTCAAAATAGCAATCTAGTTACAAAAAATAAATAGGATCAAGCCTTCACTAGGGAACAACCAAAGTTGAGAAATTTTGGAAACATAACTCCCTACAAATTTACATCATACTACATCTCCATCTAAGCACCAAAATATGTAGGCAATTCCAATCCACAAACCAATAGTAGTTTTGTAAAGCCATGGGAAAATAACCGAATTCTAATGTCATAACCACCCACGAAACTTAAGTGACCCATTTGGGCATTCAACCTTTTAAATATCCTCTATGATGGTTCATACTTAACATATCATAAATTGGTTGATATTTCAAGTCCATCTTGTAACTCCCTTCTTACATGCTCTTACATGTCATAGAATCATCACAAGATATTGTATGTCTCTTACATTGTCAAAAGATCATCTTACACATCTTTATGGCATAAGATGATTTGACAACTTCTTGCACAAGTCATAAATCATAATACAAACAACACAATGCCAAAACAAAGTGGGGTACCCTTTTCCAAGAGGGATTACAAATAATTAATAAAAACATTAAATTAATTGGTAGGATTGCAAAGTCTATGACACACCTATCCCAAAAAATACAACAACCAAGCACATAAATAAACACAATTGTGTGTAAAGTCAGCTCACAATGGCTAGTCAAGGAGGGAAACATGGGCCCATTTTATAAAAATGAATTTAATTTTTTTTCTATGTTTAGATGCGTGAGTATAGAAGTGATCTAAGTCAAGTTTTCCCTGGTGAATTTAATCTAAGGAGGTAAAAATAGGTCCAAGGATCAAGATGATACATGTGGGAATTAACGACAAAAAGGAACAAGATGAGATCAAGACTATTAATTTGGGATATGTGATGAGAGGGATGGGATGTGGAATATCATGAGAAAATTTTATGCATAGTTATGCCTCCTTGAATCATAGATTTTTGAGTTGCTATGCACTTCTCTTGCACTCTTAGGGTTTTTCACCTAAAAGGAGAGAGATAGACCAAAAACCTAGGTGGTTCACTCAAACTAATGCAAGTACAATGAAATTATGCCTAAATGTAATGATCTAGATGCAGAAAACTAGTAAAAGCTATTGATTATTAAGTGAAAACTAAAGAAATGTAACTTGTTGGAAAACGCATTGTGATATGCAAAAACACCTAGAAATGAAAGTAAACTACAATAGAAATGAATGAAACTGAAGAAGTGCACCTGTAAACTTATTGGAGACTTGAAATGACTTTTGAAATGTTGTTGATCCTAATTTTTTTGGCCCAGTGGGACTCATTCGCCATGTTGGGTAAATCAATCCAAGTTATGGGAAACTATTCTGGAGCCCATTTTAAACAAATGGGTATCCAAAAATGCAGATAACCAAAATCAGGCCTGGAAGTGGGACACATTTTCCACTAATGGAAAATTAGTCCACTTCTAAATTTCTGAAGATTCAAAAGTGGAAATAGGAGCCTTCAGTCTGTACTTTTTGCTTCTCCAAGTGTCCAGTTCTGAAACTATCAAATTCGGACCTGAAGGTGACTTTTTGTTGATAGTTTTCCTTATCCAATGAAGAGATGACTTGAAAAACTTTGCAACTTTATCTTCAATGATTTCCAAGCCTCTAAGATGTCTAAATTTGCAAACACACAAGAAGAGAAGGAATGATGTTGGATGTTAGGGCATGGGTTTTTGCCTTGGTCAAACCCCTTTGTAGGTAATTAAACCAAAATGATGAAACAATGAAGTCAATACCTTGCCACGATATTTGATCTTGAATTTTTGCAGCAATGGAGGAATATTCTGCCCTTGAATGCCTTTGGAAGCTTTCTTGATGACTTAGAATGTCAAAACCCTAGTTTGCTTGACTTGAGAAAGAAGATAAGTGATGAATGAGTTGTGAATGATTTAAGATATGTAAATTAGGGTTTAGAGACTTTATTTTATAGGAAATTGTCCTAATTTTCCCATAAATTGGATCCCCAAGGCCAACATGAAGAAAAATGAAACTTAAATTCAAAAATTTCTCGCTCAAAAGTCAAAATTGGCCCAAATGTGACTCACTTTCCACATTGGACAAATCAATCCTATTGGCACTCTCAAATTTTTCAAATTGGAAGTGCCCATGTATCAAAAAATTTGCCTTTACAATTTTAGAAGTGCACCTGAGAAATCTTCCTGAGTTGCCCACTTTGGAGGGTCATAATTTTAAGCCCACTGATTTCTAAGAAAAATCCCTTTGCAGGCACACTCATGTGTCCTATGTGAGTGTACATGTCAATTTTTAGCTTCCCACGATAAGTTTTGTCAGGGTTTTGAAAAGTGAAGCTGGAGGGTTTTGGCCCCTTTCTGTTGTTTCAAAATGTTCAGTTTTGCAATGTTGCCTACTGTTTCAACTTGTATTTTGAGAATAAACCAATGCAAGAATACTCTGAAAATAACGTGCAAGAACTATATCCATCAACAATACAAAGGTGTTGATAAAAGAGGACAGTGAGCTTAAGAAAGCCCAAAAATAATGTTGTAAAAATAATAAGAGGTTGAGAAATTGCTTGTCAAAGGAAGACTATCAAAGGAGCACAAATGAAGAATGTGAGGAACAACTCAACATCTCAAGAGAGAGCTTGTGAATTGTATCATAAAGTGTGGCACAATAATGATAATTGTTTTAGAATGCAAGGGCAGCCTGTGTACTACTGTAGCTCTCAGGCCTGTGCCATGTTGAAAGGGCTTTAGAAACAT
Organism: Sequoia sempervirens; assembly: GCA_007258455.2. Lineage (NCBI taxonomy): Eukaryota > Viridiplantae > Streptophyta > Pinopsida > Cupressales > Cupressaceae > Sequoia > Sequoia sempervirens. The sequence goes on from VDFB02353230.1 coordinate 73,923, forward strand.
TCAAGCTTATGCAGCCAGTAGGGGATGCCAAACATTGCAACCAATACACAGAGTGGAAAGGGAATAACAAGCAATCATCTAGTGCTTGATTGTGTTTGGTGATATGAGAACTAATTTAAGGAAAATCTCAAATTCTATCAAGACAGAGTATAGTGACCTCATATGCACAAATGGATCTGTTGAGAGAGCCTTAAGAGAAATTCAAGTGAATGCATTATAATGAGAAATATAAAGTGAAGAATAGGGTACTTGAATAGTATGTATTGGAAATGCTTTAGAAAATTTCAAAGCAAATACAAAGAAGGCGTTGAACAATGGCCTATTAAGTATGTTATAGAAGCCTCAAATGAAATGCATCTGCCTAGAAGACTTCAGAACATGGATTTAGGCCGATATGTATCAAATGGGGTTGAAGGGCATGCATTGCATAGATCTCTTGGTGAGGCTGGAGCTGTCTACAAAGTGATGGGACAGGGTACGAGCATTTATCAAAAGAATGCTCTAAACGATGTATTTGTGGCACACACCCATAGAGGATTTGTGGAAGAGTCTTTGGGGACTTACAAGTGTATGAATGAGCAAACAAAAAACTGCATGAATGCCACACACAACAATATATACAGAAAACGACCCTGTTAGTCAACTTGAAGTGCGATGGTCAACAGGGGAGATGAAATCAAATGCTGCCACCATGGTAAAGAAAATGAATTTGCTGGAAATGTTTTAGAAACTCGTCTGCAGATGCAATTAGCAGGGAACATGTATTCATCAGGCAAAACTCTTACAGCATCCACATAGAATGTTTGATGAAAATGCCCTAGAAACACTCATAGCAAATGCTTTTGCAAAGGAAAATGTCGCGCCCAACAGCATGTTGGTATAGTAAATAAGTTGAAAAGGTCCTTAGCAATTCTCAAGCAAATGCATGTGGCATGTGTAAGGAGATCCTTGTGGAGAAATTGGGGGAAGCTGAGCTGGAATGAAAGACAATAGATGAAGACACAGAGTGTACTTGTATGCAAAGAATGGAGGAAGGCTGAGGGCACGCGGCCTTTTTGTGAAAAGCCCCAAAATAAATATGATTTCAGTGGGCAGTTTCAAGACATGGCGCCACTATTCTGTATGTTGAAAGGAATACAAACTAGCACTTGCACCAGAAGAAGGTGCAATGATTACACCGGTTATAATTTATATTGATAATACACTTTTATATATGCAACTTAAATGTCATGTTTCCTTTGTACAATGTACAAATGTTAGTCCACATTTTATGTATAACCACATTGGGATAGATTACCACGATGACGGGTTGTAAGATGGTTTCAATTCTTGCAATTGGATTAATGTACCATTTATTTGAATAAGTTAATATTGACATTACAATTACAGAGACACTGTGTCAGACGAAGACCTGGCCCTAATAATCATGTCATTAGAGATGAGTTATATTTTTCTCAAAAGAAATCCATGTGTCAAAATAAAAACCTATACAAGATGGTACTTAGATACAAACATGAACATTGTTTTTCAAGAAAGAATAGTAATTATCATGGTTCAAGGAGTGTTTTCTAGCTTTACAATTTAAGTGAGAGTAAGTATTTTTCATGGAAGATGAATGTATTAATGTAAGGGCTTAATGGAACACCAAGTCTAATAAATAAGAAATAACAAGTTCTAATACAGTGATTTACCAAACAAAAGGAGGCACATTGATATCATAAAGCTCAAACTCTATAACAATCATCTCCATTATAGATGACCAATAACTCTACAAGATTCATCAGTTACTTTCTAAAACTAAAACCCTGGGCAATTATGCATACAATTATCCATTTTGTATGAGCTCGAATCAATGCCAGCTATGTAGATATTCTAAAAAATTAAACTCCCTGAAACCATGGCAAGCAAACAAAGGTCTCTGCAATTAATAGACTCAGGATATAGTATACTTCGACTATTGCTTGATTTGTGTTCTAAGTAGCCATGTGATTCAACACTATATAGTGCCCTCAGAAAATTGATATCAACTTTGTTGGTAGGAAAAGCTGCTTCACTCTGAAAGAATTTGCTAAATATTCTCCTTGTCTTCAATAAGTTGATTATAATTGTTTCAAAAGAATTCCTGCTAATGCTCACAGTTGAGAGAACACTGTGTCCATTCATCACTTGAAGTGATAGAAGATATATATAGCTGTAATAAGCCTAGCTCAAAACTGACCAGAATTTGCCCTAATTGGTTGATTGTAATTTTGTCAAACAGTTCTAGTGCAACCTTGTGACTTGCTGTTGTAGGGTTTCAGTTTAAGATGCTTGATAGAAATGAATGCTAAGGCAGATTTAACACTCCTACAATGCCAATAATCTGAACATGAATGCAAATGCAATTCTTTTTGGATTTTTTCATGCAAATATATGAAAACTAGGTATGCAAAGACTAGCTACAACAAATAGACATTTTTACAAACATTTGCCATGCATCATTTCAGTTACAAGTCTATTTGCAAAGTATCTATTGGAAAATCAACTACTTATAACTCCATTATTATGAATACTTTCAATACAAAGCTAATGACAAACAGCCAAGACTCTTGGCTTATACATTTGAATTAATGCTAAAGTCTAAAGCAGACTGTCACCTACAGCCGTACCCTATTATGCAAATAAATGATATCTAAATTGCATGAAATTTAACAATGGAACCTGGTTTGGAGTCACCTTGCTTTCCCAATGATGAAGCAATAGAAATTATGGAAGTTGAAGACCATATGCAGCTGATATAATTTTTTGAAGAAGTCGCCCCTGTTCTAATTGGAAATGTGAAATAAAGTAATCTGCTAACCCTCCAAGCCTCCAATAACTTCTAACATGATCAGAAAAACCCTAGAAATGAGGTGCACCAATCTTCAAGAGAAATTGACCTGGTTATGAGCTGGAATGAATGAAAATTGCTCCTCCAAAGGCGTCCCTGTTATGCTTCAGACTTGGCTTCAGATTTATCCAATGCAGATCTGACCTTTCCCTCCAAAGATTTGATGCCACAAGACTTATTCTTCAATGCCAGCCAACTCCTCAATCGTATGTCTTTCAAAATTGGCCTTAGGCCATAAATTTCTGCCCTAATGAAGTGACTGAAGTATCACCTCCAAGCTGCAATAATTCAGGGGATATTGCACACCTTCAAAATTGCTATCAATGGGAGTTTTCATTCCCAAAGACAAACTGATTATCTGCAGACCACTTGGCTCCACAAATACTCAAGAAGAATCACCAACCAACAACTCATCAAATCTGGATATCCAAATGGTGAGACCTCAAGGTCTATTTATGCATTTCCTCTAGAGGTCGGCCTCAATAAAATAATATTATTCTTTGACTTTCTAGAAGATTCCAGTATATTATAATATTTTTGCACTTTATGAAATATTAAAATATTATATTATTAAAAAGTGCATCTCAACATCAAATTATAAAATAAGGTTTCCAAAAATAGAAATAATGATGAAATATAATGGAAAACCCTTCTCTAATCAAAACTGAGCCAATTAATCACCAAGTGACTACAAGATGACTCTCTCACCATGCCTCATTAGCCTATGAGAGCCATTAATAGGCTAATTCTATTGATATGTCGATGTCAACTAGAAGGGGACATTACAGTCCGCCCCTCCTGAAATTGCTTGACCCCAAATAATTCACCACCTGGATCCCACAAGAAGAACTGCATAATGTCCCTATCATCACCGAACAATTTCTGCAACATTTGCACAAATTGAAACTGTTGTACCAACTCAATACCATCATCAAGTGTTGTAGAAGTATAAGCCTCAAGTGGAAGCAAGCCAAGAGACTGGTCAACCTTGCCTCCAAACTTCGTACAAGCTAAACTATCATCCCAACTATTCAGCACATGCGCTCCTGAATTGTGCATCCTGAATTGTGCATGTACTTGAGAATCAAAAATGAAGCTGTAAGCATGCCCCACCATGTACACCTCTGAAATCTCCTCTGTGAGTCCCGTTTGCAATCCCGACGCACTAGTAGGATCACAAATACTATCAACAATGCTCATCTCAAGACTGGAATCAAGAGAGCTATCATCATCCAAGCCATAGAGTGGATTTTCATATGACCAAGCAGCTTCCACTTCGAACAATGGATTGAGAATCATCTCAGGTTTCTCCTGAATCACCTTCTTCTTTCTCTTACTGTCCAGCCCTCTGATAGAATGCAAGCCTCCATCCGTAATACCCCTCAATACATGCCTCCTACCATCAACCTCAAAAGACATCTCCATCTTAGGTACATCGAGGGTAAATACTCCCAAGTCCTGGAGCCACTTCATTCCCAAAACTATGTCCATCTCTCCCATGTTGACCACATAAAAATCTGAATGTAACTCATAGTTGTTCATTTTCAAGGTGAGATTAGCAACCTTCCTGGTGCATGCGAGAGTATACCCATCCGCTACTCGAACTCTGAATCCATCAAAATCCTCAACCTTAAGTCTGCACCGAGCTACAAAATCTCCATTAATAAAGTTATGTGTCGCACCCGTATCAACCATAGCGATGCAACGTTGTCCATCAACTGTCCCTCTGAACCTGAATGTGGTCTCATCTTGAACATTGGCAATATATGCCATGGGAGCAGAAGTCTTCTCCTCCTGATCAAGTTCTGAAGCAACGTGCTGATCCACCTCATCAGAATCGGAGTCCTCAAAGTATGCCCACATGAAACGGTTTGCCTTGCCCTTAGGCCTCAAAGGGAAATCATGATCCTTGTTGTAAGGCTCCTTGCACCAATAACATAATTTTCTCTTCTTCAATTCTTCTCGTGTCTCCTCATCCATCATAGGTGTTGATTTCGCTTTCTTGTCTGATTGTTGAGGAGTCTCATTGCTTGTTGAAGGGACATCCTTATGAGAGCTCTTTCCTTTTGGTGTTGTGAACTCCATGCTCCTAGCCTTCTTCATTGCCTCCTAAAGAGTAGGAGGATCAAAGGCTTTTATCCATCCTCGTATAGGCTCCAATAAGCCCTCCATGAATAACACCACCAGTCGTCTCTCTGAGATATTGGGAACCATTACTGACAACCTCTGAAAGTCCCCAATGTAGTTCTCCAAACTCCCAACTTGCTTGAGTTGAGCCAAATCTCTGAAGTATGATTCTGGGTCTTTCTTATCGAAACGTTCCACCAATCTATCCACAAACTCCTGATAAGATGTGATCTGATTATGCTGCAATGTAACTAACCCATGATACCACCATTCATGTGTTGCACCCTCCAAATGCAAAGTGGCATACTTGATGGCTTCCTCTTCTATCATGGGCCGAAGAGCCAAGAAAGTATCCAACTTATGAATCCATGACTGTGCAGTATTTTTGCCACTTCCATCGAACATAGGTAATGTAAGCTTATTAGTAGCCTACTTGAGATCCTTATTCTGATTTCGAGGTCTCCTCTCCTATCGAGACCTGTAGTAGTCCATCCTCGTTTGTACAAAACGATCAAAATGCATAAGCTCTCGAGTGCCTGGTGTCAATAGTTGTCATTCATCATGAGAAGCCATATATGCATCAGCGAAGGTAGGCTCCTCAACATCTTCAACATTCTCTTCCACTGCACGTTCTTCCCTCAAGAAAGTGGGTCATGTAGGTCTATCTGCAGTGTGAGAAGATGCCCTTTATACTCTCCTTGATCCTGCTACACTCCTGTCATCTTCATGATCTTGGGGCTACCTCCTAGGTAAGTTCAACTGCTGTAGAGTGTTTTCAAGCTGCTGAAGTACCCCAGATACCTGCTGTTGACCCTCCCTTAGACCCCTCAAGGTGTCAAGTACCTCTCTATCACCATCTCTTCCATTTCTAGGAGGACTTCCCTCTCTTCTTTCCTCCATAGGACCACCAATCTCTTTGTCCCTTGTTGCCATAGCTGCTGATAAGGTGTCTTGTGTTTGCTTCCTTTCTTCTCTAGCTGTATATCTCTTGGTCCTGTCACTTTGTTGCATAAATGAAGATGATTTCTGACCCAAAGGATGGCAGGAAACCACTATGATACCACTGTAATGAGCCTAGCTCAAAACTGACCAGAATTTGCCCTAATTGGCTTATTGTAATTTTGTCAAACAATTCTAGTGCAACCTTGTGACTTGCTGTTGTAGGATTTCAGTTTAAGATGCTTGATAGAAATGAATGCTAAGGTAGATTTAACACTTCTACAATGCCAATAATCTGAACATGAATGCAAATGCAATTCTTTTTGGATTTTTTCATGCAAATATATAAAAATTAGGTATGCAAAGACTAGCTACAGCAAATAGACATTTTTAAAAACATTTGCCATGCATCATTTCAGTTACAAGTCTATTTGCAAAGTATCTATTGGAAAATCAACTACTTATAACTCCATTATTATGAATACTTTCAATACAAAGCTAATGACAAACAGCCAAGACTCTTGGCTTATACATTTGAATTAATGCTAAAGTCTGAAGCAGACTGTCACCTACAGCCGTACCCTATTATGCAAATAAATGATATCTAAATTGCATGAAATTTAATAATGGAACCTGGTTTGGAGTCGCCTTGCTTTCCCAATGATGAAGCAATAGAAATTATGGAAGTTGAAGACCATATGCAGCTGATATGATTTTTTGAAGAAGTCACCCCTGTTCTGATTGGAAATGTGAAATAAAATAATCTGCTAACCCTCCAAGCCTCCAATAACTTCTAACATGATCAGCAGAACCCTAGAAATGAGGTGCATCAATCTCCAAGAGAAATCGACTTGGTTATGAGCTGGAATGAATGAAAATTGCTCCTCCAAAGGCGTCCCTGTTATGCTTCAAACTTGGCTTCAGATTTATCCAATGCAGATCTGACCTTTCCCTCCAAAGATTCAATGCCACAAGACTTATTCTTCAATGCCAGCCAACTCCTCAATCGTATGTCTTTCAAAATTGGCCTTAGGCCACAAATTTCTGCCCTAATGAAGTGACTGAAGTATCACCTCCAAGCTGCAATAATTCAGGTGATATTGCACACCCTCAAAATTGCTATCAATGGGAGTTTTCGTTCCCAAAGACAAACTGATTATCTACAGACCACTTGGCTCCACAAATACTCAAGAAGAATCACCAACCAACAACTCATCAAATCTGGATATCCAAATGGTGAGACCTCAAGGTCTATTTATGCATTTCCTCTAGAGGTCGGCCTCAATAAAATAATATTATTCTTTGACTTTCTAGAAGATTCCAGTATATTATAATCTTTTTGCACTTTATGAAATATTAAAATATTATATTATTAAAAAGTGCATTTCAACATCAAATTATAAAATAAGGTTTCCAAAAATAGAAATAATGATGAAATATAATGGAAAACCCTTCTCTAATCAAAACTGAGCCAAGTAATCACCAAGTGACTGCAAGATGACTCTCTCACCATGCCTCATTAGCCTACGAGAGCTGTTAATAGGCTAATTCTGCTGATATGTCGATGTCAACTAGAAGGGGACATTACAATAGACAACAATTCCCTTTTAGCAGAGCAAAATAATGCCTTCCATATGCCTCGGAGCCATCTGTCACTTTTGAAAATAATTAAAGAAGTATCTCATACATGTTGACCTGGATAATAAGGAAAGTTTGCATCTTCCAAACATTCTTAGAAACTGATATAAGGTGCTCAGGGTCTGCCCTCATCACTTTACACTTTGAAACACCATCAAACAAAAGTGTAACAAATGATGCATGTACACCCTTAAGCACTTTACTCAACACAAGCACCCATAAGAATGGACTGTATCAAATTACTCATCCGTTTGTTGAAACACTTGTTGTATCTTTCCATAAATCTCTGTCAAAGTAGCTTCCTACTCAATGCTTTTCTTGGCATAAAACTTCTGCCCATTGTACATTGTCTTCATGGAAACTACCATCTTCATCAAGGACTATCTTCAAATATTATTGGCTGTCCTCTGTGATCCTTGCTCAATCAACCCTCATCTTATCCTTCTATTATGCTTTGAAGTCTGTCATCTTTGAATGTTGTTCACATAGTATTTGGAACTATTAACTTGGGAAATCTCTGAAAGATTTAGAGCAGCACTACCATCCCTATAATTAGTTCTCAGAATGAAGATTATCAATAGAAATAATTGAAGCATCCTTCACAAATCCAAACCCATCAATATGGCTACTTTGTAAACCAAACTCTTCTAGCAATGGTTCCATCTCTTTAATGCTTGAAATCTTGACGAATGTTTCAAGTGTATACTGCAAGATGTTACTAGAGTTTTCTCTTTCAATTTTTTTTTTTTTATCCTTGCACTCAACATGCTATGTCAATTTTCTCATTGTGTTCATTGAGGAAAACAACTATTCTATGCCACCCAAAAAAATGTGTAGGAAAATAGCAAAGCTACCTAAATGCTCCCATTGTAATTTTCACGTTTACTTTTTTCTTAATAAGGTAAAATAGTTTCAACAAAATGGCGTACCTATCATAATGGGGTTATAGGCAAGGTTTGAAACTCTCCAAATCTGGCAACGCGGGTAACTTGTGCCGTGAGTGTCTGCAACGTGCCCTAGGAATCTCTGCTTTGATGTGTTTAAGTTTTCCTGGACTCCATCTCATGCCAAGATGGAAGACTCCTTCAATGCCAACAAACATAACAAACAACCCTTACATTTCTCCTTGATTTCCAATATAGTTAAAGCTTGACTTTTTCTCAAGGAGAATAACATGTACAGATCAGCTTTCAAGGATTTCATCTACGGTTGATTTCTGTTCACTTTTTCCCCGCGTGAGACAATTTGAACCATCTGAAAATGTTTTCCGTTCAACCTTTTTCAGGCGTGAGACAATTCTCAAAGGCTGTGCCCACATTACACCAAATTCTCATAGGCTGTGAGACAATTCTCATCGGCTAATAAAATGGAGGGGCTCCCATAATGTTGAGTGAGGTGAACATTAAAGAGGCTCGATGGAGCCACCTTAAGTAAATAAAGGGACTCAGATTGGGCGCTAAAAATAAAGGAGGATTCGCAGTGAATGTGAGAGAACGCCATGAGAAAGGCATGCACCAAATGGAGGCGTTGAAAGCTCTAAAATTTTTAGCAAATGCACTCGGTAGCTGCAGTGAAGAGAACCACACATTTCAACTGGAGAACGCCTTTCAATCTCAATGAAGCATGCCAACATTACAGGATATGTACAAAATGCATATCTTGAAATTGCTTCAGAAGCTTTCACGCAAATGCAAGGCTCAGGCATTGGAGGCCGATTTGATGAGGTTACAAAGGCCTGCACCACAGAAATAAGAGCCCGCGCACTAGCAGGGTATACTCATCCATCAAAGCATAAAAACACAAGACAGCCATCACGCCACGGTGAAAGACAGGGGCGCCAATCATAGTGAAAGAGCTTCAGAAGCTTGTAAATAAATGGAACTTGCACCGTAAATATCACCAAAATAAACAAGGCACACCAACTCATTTTGCAGAAATCACACCATGAATGGAGGATAGCGCAGCCAATAGGAAACACAATGGAAGTACGCCCCAACCATATTGTAAGGGATAGCAAAGATGCATCGAACGCCATTGAAGGAGGGTGTTGTTATGGATGTGGCCGCCATGAAAGAGTTGCAGAACACAGGAGAAAGCCGAGAAAATTGATGCCATTGCAAGCTCGAGCTGTTTGCAGAGTTCGTGAAATGCACGAGAAAATTGCTGCCATTGCAAGCTCGAGTTGTTTGCAGAGTCCGTGAAATGCACGAGAAAGAAAATTGGGGCAAAAACATGAAAGAAACGAAATCAACGGTGGAGAACAAAGATAAACTCAGCCAAATCTGAACCACACCCCGCCATATCGCAATGAAAACCTGCACACCCTTTAAGTCCCGCGGGATAGCGGGCTGTCGCCACATGTTTGCAATGCATGGGAAAGTAAAGGTAAAGATGTATACTTCTGGGGGAGACGATCAAACTTATCTTGGACGTCCATCGATGGTATACTAATCCATCAGAGCATAAAAACACAAGACAACCATCACGCCATGGTGAAAGACGGGCGCCAATCATAGTGAAAGAGCTTCAAAAGCTTGTAAATGAATGGAACTTGCACCGTAAATAGCACCAAAATAAACAAGGCACATCAACTCATTTTGCAGAAATCACACCATGAATGGAGGATAGCGCAGCCAATAGGAAACACAATGGAAGTATGCCCCAACCATATTGTAAGGGATAGCAAAGATGCATTGAATGCCATTGAAGGAGGGTGTTGTTATGGATGTGGCCGTCATGAAAGAGTTGCAGAATAGAGGAGAAAGCTAAGAAAATGGCCGCCATTGCAAGCTCGAGCTGTTTCCAGAGAAAATTAGGGCAAAAACATGAGAGAAACGAAATCAACGGTGGAGAACAAAGATAAACTCCAGCCAAATCTGAATCACACCCCGCCATATCGCAATGAAACCCTGCACGCACTTTAAGTACCGTGGGATAGCGGGCTGCCGCCACGTGTTTGCAATGCACGGGAAAGTAAAGGTAAAGATGTACACTTCCGGGGGAGACGATCAAACTTATCTTGGACGTCCGCCGCTCTTTTCTTGTATTTTCGTTTTATCTTCTTACCAACATGTAGATAATCCCGACCTCATATCATTGATACATATAGATCAGCCAGGTTATTATTACATGTATGTGCTGGCTAACAAGGCATGAGAGTTTCCCACCAAATGCCACACCTTCATTACTGTTTCAACAAATAATAAATATGGAAAGTAGTCAAGTCATTTCGAAGTACAAACGAGTACCATACATCAGTTCACAGTAAGGCACACGAAGGCCTTTACACGTTGTACATCACATGACACTTTTAACTTTGTTTGATAGTTCTAAGCCATTAATCTCATGAACATTAAACAAAGCATTTAGTATTCAATTTATAGTGAAACTTCGTATTATATAAGAGAACTTATGTAAGCTGTGGGAAAGGAATATGACACATTTCAAAGTGAGAAGAAAAATTTAATAGAGGAATATGACCATTTTTGATATTCTCATGCTATTAAATCTTGGCTCTTGAGAACTCAATAATTAATTATATGGATCCTGGTCATCCACGCTCTTTAACCATGTTGCCATCAGTTTCACCTCGTAACCTACACATTAACAAGCCAACCATGTAAATGAAATGTTCTATGGTTTAACTTGAGAGAGTAATGCAAGGTTAAAAGGGTGATTAAGTGTTTGGGTCTTTAATTTTGGTTTACAGCCTTTGGATTGTGGTCTATTATAATGCGCCGTATTAATTGTTAGCACATTTTCATGTTTTCAATGTCTTCCCTTGTTAGAAATTAAGGGACATACTAAATATTTTTTACATTATTTGATCAATAGTTGTGACTTTAATGTTGTTAGTGTTGATGACTATCCATAATTGAATGAAATGTATTCCTTAGATCTAAAAAACAACAATTCATGTGATGCCACATTAACACACCAATAGAACATGATTTAGTGTACAACTATCGATCTCTTTGTTTTTGCTTGCCTTTTTGGATATCTCAACAAAAAAACATGTTGATGTGGCATTATATTGGATGATGTGACCTTGAAACCTTAGTTATGAGTGGGGGACTCGCTAAGTAAGTTGCTGTAAAAAATTGGGAGTGATTTAAAATTTTCATCCAATTTTGAGGATATAAACTATTGGATCATCTCCCTTAAATGGTTTCCCAATCTCCCTAAAATGAAAATGTTATATTAGATATTATATTTATATTTGTATTGTATGTGACAATATATTATATTATATTATATTAGCCATATATTATATTAGTTATTATATTGTATATTATATTGATCATATAAAAGTAGCATTATATATATTATTATATATTATAATATTATATAATATAATAGCCAATATTATATGTACATATATAAATACTATAATATAATATATACTAAATTATTAATATTACAATAAATAATATAATCATTGATACAATTTCACTATTTTTTAAGTCTTTGGTTTCGTGCGAGAGCCCTTTGCGATATATTCATCACATCCTCTCTTGCGGTTTTTTTACCATAGCCTTGCCCCATTTTGTTTCACTTATAAAGCTTGGGGCTCTACCTTTTTCGAGATTTATCACGAGCCAAAGACACATCAATCATGTAATTAATTTTATTTTTTCAAAATATTAGTATCTTTTCTTAATATCCAACCCCATTGTCCCATGATGCTTACTATCTTTTCTTTGATGGGGCTTCCAAGAGGAGCCCAATATTGTGGGGGAATTTATGTTTTAGAATGGGGATGCCTCTTGCACTTGTTTGAATGTTTTTGGAGACTCCAATCTAATTATAAAAATAAATGGTTTAGATCATTACAAGTCTATTAGTTTTGATTATGAAATCATGTGTTTCTTAAGCTCACATCAAATTAGTATAACATGATTAAATTTTAGCATATATATATAGAAATGTCAACAAAGGGGTGGATAACTTGGTAAATATAGGGGTGACAATCTCAATCTTGGATAATTGCAAATATGAAACTTCTTTAAAGTGATGTATGCTACTCCTTTCTACATATCAATCCAAGAGATATATAGGGGTGACACTCTCAATCTTGGATGACCCGACGTTTATGGTACCTCTCTCTATATATATCACTTCCTTTCTCTATATTTTCTACCTCTCCCTCTCTCTCTATCTCTATATATGTATTTCTTCCATCTCTATCTATACCTCTATCCTCTCTCTAATTATCCCCCCCTCTCCTCTCAATATCCCTATCCTTCTCCGTCTCCATCTCCATATCTATTTATATCTTCCTCTCTATCTCTATCTCCTTACTCCTCTCCCTATCACTCTTCCCCCTCTATCTCTCCCTCTTTTTATCCCTATATGTCCCCATCTCTCCCTCTCTGCCCACTGTAAACATAACATGAGCATGTTGGTAAAGGACCTCTGTTATCAACTTAATATAAAGGTTTTGTTTCAATAGTGTTTGGATCCTTGTAAGTAGATGCATGGTTGATTTTAAGCTATCACTTCTCCATTGATACCTATGTTACATAAACATCATTTACTAAATGACCTATCAATTAATTTTTTTCCTACTTTACCTTCCAAACCTCTTTGACGTACCCATTGCACACCAAGGTGCAATTGCTAGTTTAATAGTTTGCCTGATAAAAGTTTAAAAGAAAATTTGAAGAGCAAATATTTAATGAGGTGGGCCCAGCAATAAACGACATGGGAATTTTATTATTACTTTTAATAAAGGGGCCCGAAGTAATCTTTTAAAATCCTTTACTGTGTGGAATGTTCACATCTAAATATTGAGTTGGAGATTAGATACGGGTAATGTATTTTACCTGTGAAATGTGAGATGAAAGAAGCAAAAATGAAATCAACCGAGGGCAAAAGAGATGAAACTACAACGAAATCCTAGCCACTGCCCGCCAAATCACAATAAAAACTTGCTCACCTTTTAATTATCACGAAATGGTGTGAATGCACCACATGGCGGGTGGTGGGTCCCAGGTTTAGTGGTAGATGATTTAAGGTTTGAAGGCTTTTCTCCTAAGGTGAAACATTTAATTTCCCGATACAAATATTAAAAAGGTGTCTCTGTGCATTTCGAAAGGGTAATATATTTTAAAATTAAAATATGGACGAGAAGAATACAAAAGTGGGCCCGAGGACAAATCAAGACAAGGCACTTAAAATTAAATGTTGCTAAGAGGTAAATGCAAAGGGGACAAGTGGAAACATTTTAAAGAGGCCTTCATTAAATTTTCTAAGGGTAAAATTTTAAATGTTGATGAGTCAACATCTAAATGGATTGATTAAATATATTTCAATCAGGGCTTCAGTAAAATGAAAAGGAGAAAATGGCACGTGAAGTTAACAAGTGAATTTAATATTCACTTTGTTGGGCAAATGCTCAATACAGTGAATAAAATATCACTGTGCAGGGTATTTTATTCATTAGGAAGTGAGTAAATTAAAAGTGGGTGCATCGAATAAAGTGAATTTATTCACTTTATAAAATGACTATGAGGCTAATATTAAAGTTATGGTACTTTAATATTTGTGGGATATACTGTGCAACAAAATAAAAGAGCAAGTAAGTGGAAAATTATTTGATTTTATTTGTACATGATAATAATCCTTTAGTACATCCTAATTTCCACTATTATCTATATGTGGTAAAGTTCCAAAATATGTTAATAGAATAGAGTATTTCTCAATATAGAATGCTCATATTTATAAAAAAATGACACATGAATATAAAAATTAATGATGAGGCTTGAAATTAACTTAGATTTTAAAAGTGGAAGTAATTCATCCATAATATTCATTTAATTTCATCATCTTCGAAGGTATAATGCATGTTAATAATTAACTCTTGAAATCATAATATGTAATAATAATTGGAAATTTTTCTATGTGGAACACCCTCGAAGACTAGGAGGGGGGGTGAATCAATCTTTTTACAAAAAAAACTCAAAATTTTAATTAGATTAGAAAACCTCAAACAAATTAGCAACAAGGAAAGATATAGCAGTTAATTCCTTAATAAGATTAGTAACCTTCAACAACGAAAGATATGACGATTCAACCCTTAACCAGATAAAACACAATTAGAAATGAAACAAAGAACAAACATGCACAAGATAACACCGGATTTACGTGGAAAACCCAATGAGGGAAACCACGGTGAGAGTTAAATGCCAATATATGAAGCTCACTACTTACAAAAGTTACAATAAGGCTCATTGCCAAAAGACTTGCAAACAAAGGCGTATAAACTCAAGGAAAGATAAAAGGAACTTTCAAAACTGAAGTGCACAACTCCAGGGCAAGATACAAGGACTTGATGAGAATCACTATCTCAGAGTAGGATATAATAATTTTATAGAAATTACAACATATGTCAATAATACACTTTGTTGATTGAGGCATTAAAGCACATCTGATCTATCTTCCACACACACTTTTGTACTACTTCTATGTGATACTCAATATATTCCAAACTCTCTCTCTTTGCAATTTATTTGAACTTTCATTTATATGCGCCACAAGATCACAAAACATCAATTAGGTCAGCTAGGAAGAAGATAAACAATAATCTCAACAAGTTGGCCATAAAAACATAGTGTGGTCCTATCCAAAAGATAGAGAGGACCAAAAATAACCTAATTATATTTTCCAATGTGATCCCAAATAACTCACATGCCAGCACACATCAAATCAAGTTGACAACAAGGAAACATGTAGATGAAGTATGTAGAACATAACCAATTCACCCAAAAACATACTTCCAATTGAAACTACTTAATGTGGTCCTCAACAAGATAGGTTAGGACCCAAATACATCTTAACACAACTTCATATGCTAGCACAAACCCTCAAGTACATAACACAAGAAAGATAACAAGCCTTGTCAACTAGACAACCACAAATTACCCAAAAATCCAACTCAAAATGCAATGTAACACCAAAGAGATCAACCACTAATGTGTAGATCACAAAGAGATGTTCCTTAAACATCCAACAACACTTCCAAATACTTATTTTATATTTTCATGCCACCAATAGCTACCACAAACCCAATAGGAGCATAACACTTTATCCCATAAGCACAAAATGCACAACCATAAGATATATCATTAATAGATCAACTTGCGGATCACTTCAACACATGAAATTTGAAATGAGACAGTACACAGAGACTGAGAGCACATTCACCAAGCCATAGGAGCAGAAACATCAATGAAAAGAAATCAAAGGGTGATCCCACAATAGTGGTTTACAATTTTTGGCCAAACTGGACACTAAAATTATTATTTTAAACTAAATCTTCACATTTGGGCACCTATAGCAGCTAAACCGTGAAGAATTTGAAGATGATGCAAACTAGAGTCTAGTCACATTTTGTCTATAGATTCTAAAAATATTTTTTTCAAAATTTTTGGAACTAGATTTCACTTCTTTTTCCATCTCCCACGAAAATTGGTTTTTTTCAGAAAACACCAATTTTAAAAAGTGACACACACCGTATAACACATAAATTTTTTTCCATGAAGGATAAAATTATAATTCTTTTGAATTTAGATTCGTAACTCTGATATCTAGTGCTTCCACTTAGTTAGACAGTTTTTTATTGAATTTTTTTTCTTTAATCAAGTTTTGAAGTCAAACCAATTACAATTCAAACATAGTGCGACCGTATAATGCATAACTTTTTTTGTATATATCAAAATTCAATTTTATTTCTTTTTTGGATCAAGGACTTCAATATTTTGTGCACTCAAATTATTATTATTTTTTTTTGATAATCTGCTATTTTTCCACATGTGCAAAACAAAGACCTTAGTTTTTGATGAAAAACCCATGTTTATTAAAACTAAAAAAAAAATACATAAAAAACCAAAACATATTAAAATTACATTCGTTGGATAGATTGTTATGAGGACTACCTGTTTCCAGTTGGGTTTGTAAAAATTCCTCCATTTTCATCCTCAACCCGAGCTCCGAAGTGCCAAAATTTAGGTTTTTTTTGTCTTAGGGAGGGGATGAGGATTTAGGGGGGTTCGTACGAACCACTAGGGGTTCAAGCGAACCCATATGGGTTCATTCGAACCAAGGTTCACTCAAACCCTGGTTTGAGCGAACCTCTTCAAGTGTGTTTGCTAGAATCCCTTTCATATGCTTTTTTTTTTGTTTCTTTGTGGAAAAAAGTTGAAGGGGTTTGATCAAACCCCTTTTGGTTTGATCGAACTTCTAGGTTCATACGAACCCCCAAAATTACTTTTTTTTTCCATGGGGTCATTTTTTCTCAGTTTTAATTCCTCCATCAAATTGTAAACCACTATTGTGGCTTCACCCACAAAGTATTTTCAGACCAGTCCAGACAACCAACAAAACTGTCAACCTTCTGTAATTTTTCAGAAAGCTCCTTACCAACACGGGTGACCTGAAAATATACAAGTGCAACATCCATAGAACAAAAAATATGAATCCCAAGCTACAAGACCATATCTTCAACAATGGACGAATGCAGAGCATTCTCCCAAATACTCTTCACAACAACTTCTTGAAATATAAACTTTCAACAACTTGCAGAGGCTAGAACTTTCTTGCAAAAATACATAAATACTCGGGAAAATTAAGAAAGATAACATAGCACACTATAGACCATCAACAACATCTCTCCACCATTAGCATGACTTCTAATCCTCATCTCAATATCAACTCTATTGACAACAACCATACTTAATACTTATTTCATTAATACTAGACAAGGCATGACATCCAACCATGAACATCAACACATCATCATGGAAGTCCAAAGTGAATGTAGTCAACAGTGACAACCAATGCCAAAAGAAAATCTCGCAAACATATGCAACAATCTCACCAAGTGTTGACATCAATGACAACCAATACCAACATTTTTTTGCGTGAATTATATAAGGTTAAAATATGTTTATTAGGCTTAATATTTAATTAAAATGTTTAATGAAAGCATTAGACAAATCCATAAAGAAAACAATAGATCATGTGTTAATGAATATAATCATGTGAGTGCATGTCCACTTAAGCTTAGTTTAAATAATCTAGTAAGAAATTGATCCTCATGAAAATAGAAGCACAAAGTTTTAAAATATTGTAAATGCCATAATATATCACCTCTGCTATCATGGGTTCGACTCTCCGGCGCTCCCGTGGTACCGGTTGGTGTGTCCCACCAGCACTATCGATCACGGTAAAAAGTTTACCGGCGGTGGGGGGTTATATGGGGGGTCGTGCTGCACCCGATTCCCCTCGTTAAAAAAATAAAAATAAAGTCATATGCCAATTTTTAGTTCAATATCACCTTGGTAGGATTTTGTGTTTGAATATTTTCTCATTATCATCAATGCACTTTTTTAGATGGGTGATCTCGCTAATGAGGTATTTCACATGAGGGTAAATATCATTATCAACACGTCCTATATCAATATGATAATGTATATATTGTGTTAGAGTGAAGGAATATGGGAGAAATGTATCATCAACTGAGGGCATACTATCCTTAAGTTTTTCTTTATCCTCATGTATCTCTAAACAATGTATTTTTTAATAGGTATATAGTAGTGTATTTATCAACCACACAAAGATAGATCATAATAAAGCATGAAAGGAACCAAAGAAGACTTTCCATCAATGTAATACAGAAAAATGCTAGTGATCCACTAAGGAAGGGCCACTAGGTGGAGAAGAATGAGTCACGATTAAAACATGATCTAGGGACAACATTAAATTAATCTATAAAAGAAATAGATAAATCATGAAAGAATGCACAATAAGTATGATATGAATCAAGCTATTTTTTATCTATATAAACCAAGTTATCACCAACTTAATGTCTCAAAGTACTATCATCATGTATAGAAGCATAATGTGGAGATAACATTGATAGGACATGTAACTTTACATCTACATTACCACTAAATAAATTGATAATACTTATATTTGTGAACCCCAATCCTAGACCTGCACAAACACGAGAAACAAACAAAATGTTAGATCAATATGCAAGTTAGAACTAAGATTCCCCATGCAATTCATTAGAAACATCAAAATATGAAATAAATAAAGAACACAATGAAAGAAGCTATTAAATCCTATAATTTAGATGATCCAACTCTCAATCCCATGGGGGAATTGGTGCCATTTTGATGTGGAAAATGACCCTTTCCCAATCCCTTGTAAGCTTTGTGATGATTTGATGAAGATAGAGACTCCTTGCTTGAATTCCTGCATAACCTAGGTAAGAAATTATAAAAATGGATGAAGAATGGATGATCTCTGATATGAAGATGATAACTTTGGTTCCAATTCTCCTCCACAAATGAGCATAATGGTTTTACATCGATTGTGGCTCCCTCAACAAATAGAGAAGAGCACTATTTATAGAAAGAAGGATGGAGGAATGAGCAAAAATAGAGGAATGTGGGATCATTCAACATCCAATGGGAAAGTGCCACTTATCAAGATGTGAATGGAGGAAGTTTGAGCACATTTTGATGAATGTGCACAATAAATGAAATTAGGTGGAATTTGAAAATAGTGAAATGACATGTAAGAGGGGAAAAAAATGAATTAAATGCCACTTGGCTCAATGCACAAGGACATGTAAGAGGGAAGCAATGTCTTGTTGGAAGGACAAATCCACTTGGAGGGATTTTCAAACTTGGAGGAATATTCCCCTAAAGATGCCAATGTTGAAAGAAAATAGGGATTTAATAAATCCATTAAATATAATTTCATGCGCAAGTGGTAAAATCTAGAGAAATTGGATGATTAGGATTAAATTAATCAAGGTTTAATTAATTTAATGAGGGATTAGATTACGTGACTATTTGATTTAGATTTTTGGGTTGATTTAAATGAAAGCTGAGAGGAAAATGATTTAGATTTAATTAAATAAGGATTTGAATTATTTAATTAAAGAGGGACGATGATGTTAGATTAAATAAAATAATGTTTAATTTATTTAATTAAATAAGATGACTTTAGAGATTTAATCAAATAAAATGAATTATTTAATTAAATAGAAACTAGAGGGTTAATTAAATAACTTTGACTTATTTAATTAACAAGAGAGAATGACTTAATTAGATAAATGATGATATTTTTAATTAAGGGATTAAGGGTGATGATTAGCTAAGAAGATGATTCGGGATGAAACGGTGTTAGTAATCAGGATCAAGTGTGATTGGTACATTTTCCGTGTCAACAATATTAAAATAATTTACAACATAAACCATCTCATCATGAGATGAAGCCTTATCAACATATAATGAGAATATAAATAAATAATGGTATGCTCATCACTAAACATTTCATTGATATATCATAATTCACAAGAAAGGGAAGAAGAATTATAATGAGCTACATAGGGGATAGCAACCTCATGTTAAATTGAGCATAAAAAAGGTGTATTGTGTATAATCACATCATTAGGCTTATTAAGGAAGGATAGATCAAGAGATGTACATGAAGGAGATATGTCATGAGATGTATAAATAATATGCTTACAAGATATATTGTCATTATTTGTAGTAGTGTCATCAAAAAGGAAAAATAATGTCATGAATGTAGAAGGTACAATATCAACTATATCTATTGCACAAGGTGTATCATAGATTAAAACCTTATTAAGTCCATGAAAATCACTATCACAAACCGTGCATGAGAGATAGGATGGATATGGATCTCATGGAAAAGTAAGATGAGTGTTTATAAAAGAAAATGGTAAGTGTTAACCAATTATATGAAGGAAAAGTATAGACATGATAAAATAATAACTCCATAGAAAATGCATCCTCTCCAATAGAACAAAAATCCTCATGGATAAAAAGGATATAAAGCCACAAAAGATACAAACATTTCAAAATTATAAATATATGCATGTAAATTAGCTAAAAGAAAGGGCTTATAAGAAAAAACACTAAAAAAATTAAAAAATATTATTTTAGAGGGTAGACCCTAAAGCTAAACCTTAGGATGGTGTAAGAATGAATGGGTTCACCAAAATATAAATAAATAAATATGTATCCCTTCATTAAAATTCAATTTAAGGAATATCATAATCAATACAATCCAATTAATATAATTTATAGTTGTGATGGATAATGTTATAGAAATTATAAATAAAAATAAAAAATGAAAATGAAAAACAATTAGTTGATTTCGGCGGTGGACATAGATTGTTATCCATTTTTTTTTATCATAATTATTGAGCCATAAATCAAAATAGTGACTTCTTAGATGCATTGAAAGAAAATAACGAAATATAAATAAACTCATTCCTATAATTTGTCTATCGATAAATTCATAAGTGAAAAAACGAATCATTTAGATCCATGAATTTGAAAATGAACCCTATATATTGAATAAAACCTATAACAACCAAAATGATCTAGTAATTCATAGAGTATCAATTTTTCTCACCTCAATTTCCTAATATTTGAGTGCATGTAAGGAGTACTATTTTTATAAAATCCATTGGGTAATCTATTAAATTGTAAGGTTCATGTTCTCCTAAGTCATACCCCTAGATGGAAAAAGCTTCACAATTATAAGTGAGAGTATTGATGAAAACATGCAATCATGTTATGGGCCTCAAGTGAAGTGATCTCTAATTATTTTCTAGATTATTTTCATCTATCTTCAAAAATAATAATTATACATGATCAAGAATTCCTAGATTAATTTCAAATGAATGTGTAAGTATACTTAAATGTTGAAAGTAAGTTGATGATGAAAATAATTCCTCCACTAATCAACAAGGATAAAAATACATGGAATTTTTTGAAAAGAAATATACGTAATAAAATCATTCACCACATGACATGGTGTTTATCCTTTGAGAAAAACCTAGTCTCAAAATATTAAACAAGTTTATTATAGTACCAATCCAATTACAATATTTAAATAAGATCAATCCTTCGTAGGAGAATAAACAACACAAGTCTAGAGATACTTCTTGCATTAATCAGCAAGGATAAAAATGCAAAGAAAACATGATCAAATCATTTCAAAATAAATATGCACAATAAAATCATTCACCACATGGTACAATGTTTACTATAGGAAAAAAAATAAAGATAAACCCAACCTCGAAATCTTAAAGCAATTTATTCACAATAGCAATCTAGTTACAAAAAATAAATAGGATCAAGCCTTCACTAGGGAACAACCAAAGTTGAGAAATTTTGGAAACCTAACTCCCTACAAATTTACATCATACTAAATCTCCATCTAAGCACCAAAATATGTAGGCAATTCCAATCCACAAACCAATAGTAGTTTTGTAAAGCCATGGGAAAATAACAGAATTCTAATGTCATAACCACCCACCAAACTTAAGTGACCCATTTAGGCATTCAACCTTTTAAATATCCTCTATGATGGTTCATACTTAACATATCATAAATTGGTTGATATTTCAAGTCCATCTTGTAACTCCCTTCTTACATGCTCTTACATGTCATAGAATCATCACAAGATCTTGTATGTCTCTTACATTGTCAAAAGATTATCTTACACATATCTATGGCATAAGATGATTTGACAACTTCTTGCACAAGTCATAAATCATAATACAAACAACACAATGCCAAAACAAAGCGGGGTGCCCTTTACCAAGAGGGATTACAAATAATTAATAAAAATAATAAATTAATTGGTAGGATTGCAAATTGTATGACACACCTATCCCAAAAAATACAACAACCAAGCACATAAATAAACACAATTGTGTGTAAAGTCAGCTCACAATGGCTAGTCAAGGAGGGAAACATGGGCCCATTTTATAAAAAAATGAATTTAATTTTTTTTTCTATGTTTAGATGCGTGAGTATAGAAGTGATCTAAGTCAAGTTTTCCTTGGTGAATTTAATCTAAGGACGTAAAAATAGGTCCAAGGATCAAGATGATACATGTGGGAATTAACGACAAAAAGGAACAAGATGAGATCAAGACTATTAATTTGGGATATGTGATGAGAGGGATGGGATGTGGGATATCATGAGAAAATTTTATGCACAGTTATGCCTCCTTGAATCATAGATTTTTGAGTGGCTATGCACTTCTCTTGCACTCTTAGGGTTTTTCACCTAAAAGGAGAGAGATAGACCAAAAACCTCGGTGGTTCACTCAAACTAATGCAAGTACAATGAAATTATGCCTAAATGTAATGATCTAGATGCAGAAAACTAGTAAAAGCTATTGATTATTAAGTGAAAACTAAAGAAATGTAACTTGTTGGAAAACGCATTGTGATATGCAAAAACACCTAGAAATGAAAGTAAACTACAATAGAAATGAATGAAACTGAAGAAGTGCACCTGTAAACTTACTGGAGACTTGAAATGACTTTTGAAATGTGGTTGATCCTAATGTTTTTGGCCCAGTGGGACTCATTTTCCATTTTGGGAAATCAATCCAAGTTCTTGGAAACTGTTCTGGAGCCCATTTTAAACAAATGGGTATCCAAAAATGCAGATAACCAAAATCAGGCCTGGAAGTGGGACTCATTTTCCACTAATGGAAAAATCAGTCCACTTCTAAATTTCTGAAGATTCAAAAGTGGAAACAGGAGCCTTCGGTCTGTACTTTTTGCTTCTCCAAGTGTCCAGTTTTGAAACTATCAAATTCGGGCCTAAAGGTGACTTTTTGTTGATAGTTTTCCTTATCCAATGAAGAGATGACTTGAAAAACTTTGCAACTTTATCTTCAATGATTTCCAAGCCTCTAAGATATCTAAATTTGCAAACACACAAGAAGAGAAGGAAAGATGTTGGATGTTAGGGCATGGGTTTTTGCCTTGGTCAAACCCCTTTGTAGGTAATTAAACCAAAATGATGAAACAATGAAGTCAATACCTTGCCACGATGTTTGATCTTGAATTTTTGCAGCAATGGAGGAATATTCTGCCCTTGAATGTCTTTGGAAGCTTTCTTGATGACTTAGAATGTAAAAACCCTAGTTTGCTTGACTTGAGAAAGAAGATAAGTGATGAATGAGTTGTGAATGATTTAAGAGATGTAAATTAGGGTTTATAGACTTTATTTTATAGGAAATTATCCTAATTTTCCCATAAATTGGATCCCCAAGGCCAACATGAAAAAAATGAAACTTAAATTCAAAAATTTCTCGCTCAAATGTCAAAATTGGCCCAAATGGGACTCACTTGCCACCTTGGACGAATCAGTCCTATTGGCACTCTCAAATTTTTCAAATTTGAAGTGCCCATATCAAAAAATTTGCCTCTGCACTTATAGAAGTGCACCTGAGAAATCTTCCTGAGTGGCCCACTTTGGAGGGTCATAATTTAAAGCCCACTAATTTCTAAGATTAATCGCTTTGCAAGCACACTCATGTGTCCTATGTGAGTGTACATGTCAATTTTCAGCTTCCCATGATAATTTTTGTCAAGGTTTTGAAAAGTGAAGCTGGAGGGTTTCGGCCCCTTTCTGTTGTTTCAAAATGTTCAGTTTTGCAATGTTCGCCTATTGTTTCAACTTGTATTTTGAGAATAAACCGATGCAAGAATAGTCAGAAAATAAGGTGCAAGAACTATATCCATCAACAATACAAAGGTGTTGATGAAAGAGGACAGTGAGCTTAAGAAAGCCCAAAAATAGTGTTGTAAAAGTAATAAGAGGTTGAGAAATTGCTTGTCAAAGGAAGACTATCAAAGGAGCACAAATGAAGAATGTGAGGAACAATTCAACATCTCAAGAGAGATCTTGTGAATTGTATCATAAAGTGTGGCACAATAATGATAATTGTTTTAGAATGCAAGGGCAGCCTATGTACTACTGTAGCTCTCAGGCCTGTGCCATGTTGAAAGGGCTTTAGAAACTTTCAAGCTTATGCAGCCAATAGGGGATGCCAAACATTACAACCAATACACAGATTGGGTAGCGAATAACAAGCAATCATCTAGTGCTTGATTGTTTTTGGTGATATGAGAACTAATTTAAGGAAAATCTCAAATTCTATCAAGACAGAGTATAGTGACCTCATATGCACAAATGGATCTGTTGAGAGAGCCTTAAGAGAAATTCAAGTGAATGCATTATAATGAGAAATATAAAGTGAAGAATAGGGTACTTGAATAGTATGTATTGGAAATGCTTTAGAAAATTTCAAAGCAAATACAAAGAAGGCGTTGAACAATGGCATGTTAAGTATGTTATAGAAACCTCAAATGAAATGCATCTACTAAGAAGACTTCAGAACATGGATTTAGGCCAATATGTATCAAATGGAGTTGAAGGGCACGCATTGCATAGATCTCTTGATGAGGCTGGAGCTGTCTACAAAGTGATACAATAGGGTACGAGCATTTATCAAAAGAATGCACTAAACAATGTATTTATGGCGCACACCGATAGTGGATTTGTGGAAGAGTCTTTGGAGACTGACAAGTGTATGAATGAGCAAACAAAAAACTGCATGAATGCCACACACAACAATATATACAAAAAATGACCCTATTAGTCAACTTGAAGTGTGATGGTCACCAGGGGAGATGAAATCAAATGCTGCTAGCATGGTAAAGAAAATGAATTTGCTGGAAATGTTTTAGAAACTTGTCAATTAGCAGGGGACACATATTCATCAGCCAAAACTCTTACAACATCCACATAGAATGTTTGATGAAAATTCCCTAGAAACACTCATAGAAAATGCTTTTGCAAAGGAAAATGTCGCACCCAACAGCATGTTGGTATAGTAAATAAGTTGAAAAGGTCCTTAGCAATTCTCAAACAAATGCATGTGGCATGTGTAAGGAGATCCTTGTGGAGAAATTGGGAGAAGCTGAGCTGGAATGAAAGACAATAGATGAAGACACAGAGTGTACTTGTATGCAAAGAATGGAGGAAGGCTGAGGGCACGCGGCCTTTTTGCGAAAAGCCCCAAAATAAATATGATTTCAGTGGGCAGTTTCAAGACATGGTGCCACTATTTTGTATGTTGAAAGGAATACAAACTAGAACTTGCACCAGAATAAGGTGCAATGATTACGCTGGTTATAATTTATATTTATAATACACTTTTATATATGCAACTTTAATGTCATGTTTCCTTTGTACAATGTACAAATGTTAGTCCACATTTTATGTATAACCACATTGGGATAGATTACCACGATGACGGGTTGTAAGATGGTTTCGATTCTTGCAATTCGATTAATGTACCATTTATTTGAATAAGAAAATACTGACATTACAATTACAGAGATACTATGTCAGACGAAGACCTGGCCCTAATAATCGTGTCATTAGAGATGAGCTGTATTTTTCTCAAAAGAAATCCATGTGTCAAAATAAAAACCTATACAAGATGGTACTTAGATACAAACATGAACATTTTTATTCAACCAAGAATAGTAATTATCATGGTTCAAGGAGTGTTTTCTGGCTTTACAATTTAAGTGAGAGTATGTATTTTTTATGGAAGATGAATGTATTAATCTAAGGGCTTAATGGAACACCAAGTTGGGTGCTGTCATAATAGTGGTTTACAATTCCTGAGATGAACGAATTTTAGTTGAAATCACATATTTTTAGAAAATATAATGATTTAAGCCTTAAAAATTTTCATTTTAAGGATTCCAATTGAAGAGGGTTTGATCAAATCACCTTAGATCAAAACCCCTTGGATAGAACCTCCCTAGTTTTAAACCATACCTATAAATGCGTCTCCTTTACACATATCAAAATGCTGATAAAAAATCACTTTTGATTTAGCTTTTGGGGAATCAAATGAATTCATTTAAAATTTATTTCAAATGATTATGGTATTCCTCATAACAAACTATCCAATTAATATAATTTTAATATGTTTTTGTTTTGTTATGTATTTGTTTTTTAAGTTTTATTAAACATAAGTTTTTTATTGAAAATGAATTTCTTTGTTCTTCACATGTGGAAAAATAGAAGATTATAAAAAAAAAAATTGAAAAATATGAGTGCAGAGATATTGAAGTCCTTGATCAAACAAAAAAATAAAATAAATTTTGACATATACAAAAAAGTTACGCTTTATATGGTATGTTTGCGAATTGTAATTCGTTTGACTTTGAAACTTGATTAAGGAAAAAAATCAATAAAAACTATCTAACCAAGTGGAAGCACTAGCTATAAGAGTTACAAATCTAAATTTGAAAGAATTAGAATTTTATCCTTCATGGAAAAAAGTTATGCGTTATCGGGGCGTCACTTTTTAAAAATGTTGTTTTTGAAAAAATCAATTTTCGTGGGAGATGGAAAAGAAGTGAAATTTGATTCCAAAAATTTTGAAAAAAATATTTTTAGAATCTACAGACAAAATTTGATGAGACTCTAGTTTGCACCATCTTCAAATTCCTCACAGTTTAGCCGCTATAGGTGCCCGAATGTGAAGATTTAGTTAAAAATAATAATTTCAGTGTCCAGTTTGGCCAAAAATTGTAAACCACTATTATGGGATCACCCAATCTAATAAGAAAGAAATAACAAGTTCTAATACAGTGATTTGCCAAACAAAAGGAGGCACATTGATATCATAAAGCTCAAACTCTATAACAATCATCTCCAGTATAGATGACCAATAACTTTGCAAGATTCATCAGTTACTTTCTAAAACTAAAAACATGGGCAATTATGCATACAATTATCCATTATGTATGAGCTCAAATCAATGCCAGCTATGTAGATATTCTAAAAAATTAAACTCCATGAAACCATGGCAAGCAAACAAAGGTCTCTGTAATTAATAGACTCGGGATGCAGTATACTTTGACTATTGTTTGATTTTTGTTCTAAGTAGCCATGTGATACAATGCCATATAGACTTGTCCTCAGAAAATTGATATCAACTTTGTTGGTAGGGAAAGTTGCTTCACTTTGAAAGAATTTGCTAAATATTCTCCTTGTCTTCAATAAGCTGATTATAATTGTTTCAAAAGAATTCCTGCTAATGCTTACAGTTGAGAGAACACTGTGTCCATTCATCACTTGAAATGATAGAAGATATCTATAGCCAACAATTCCCTTTTAGCAGAGCAAAATAATGCCTTCCATATGCCTCGGAGCCATTTGTCACTTTTGAAAATAATTAAAGAAGTATCTCACGCATGTTGACCTGGATAATAAGGAAAGTTTGCATCTTCCAAACATTCTTAGAAACTGATATAAGGTGCTCAGGGTCTGCCCTCATCACTTTACACTTTGAAACACCATCAAACAAAAGTGTAACAAATGATGCATGTACACCCTTAAGCACTTTACTCAACACAAGCACCCATAAGAATGGACTGTATCAAATTACTCATCCGTTTGTTGAAACACTTGTTGTATCTTTCCATAAATCTCTGTCAAAGTAGCTTGCTACTCAATCCTTTTCTTGGCATAAAACTTCTGCCCATTGTACATTGTCTTCATGGAAACTACCATCTTCATCAAGGACTATCTTCAAATATTATTGGCTGTCCTCTGTGATCCTTGCTCAATCAACCCTCATCTTATCCTTCTATTATGCTTTGAAGTCTGTCATCTTTGAATGTTGTTCACATAGTATTTAGGACTATTAACTTGGGAAATCTCTGAAAGATTTATAACAGCACTACCATCCCTGTAATTAGTTCTCAGAATGAAGATTATCAATAGAAATAATTGAAGCATCCTTCACAAATCCAAACCCATCAATATGGCTACTTTGTAAACCAAACTCTTCTAGCAATGGTTCCATCTCTTTAATGCTTGAAATCTTGACGAATGTTTCAAGTGTATACTGCAAGATGTTACTAGAGTTTTCTCTTTCAATTCTTTTTTTTATCCTTGCACTCAACATGCTATGTCGATTTTCTCATTGTGTTCATTGAGGAAAACAACTATTCTATGCCACCCAAAAAAATGCGTAGGAAAATAGCAAAGCTACCTAAATGCTCCCATTGTAATTTTCACGTTTACTTTTTTCTTAATAAGGTAAAATAGTTTCAACAAAATGGCGTACCTGTCATAATGGGGTTATAGGCAAGGTTTGAAACTCTCCAAATCTAGCAACGCGGGTAACTTGTGCCGTGAGTGTCTGCAACGTGCCCTAGGAATCTCTGCTTTGATGTGTTTAAGTTTTCCTGGACTCCATCTCATGCCAAGATGGAAGACTCCTTCAATGCCAACAAACATAACAAACAACCCTTACATTTCTCCTTGATTTCCAGTATAGTTAAAGCTTGACTTTTTCTCAAGGAGAATAACATGTACAGATCAGCTTTCAAGGATTTCATCTACGGTTGATTTCTGTTCACTTTTTCCCCGCGTGAGACAATTTGAACCATCTGAAAATGTTTTCCGTTCAACCTTTTTCAGGCGTGAGACAATTCTCAAAGGCTGTGCCCAGATTCCACCAAATTCTCTTAGGCTGTGAGACAATTCTCATCGGCTAATAAATGGAGGGGCTCCCATAATGTTGAGTTAGGTGAACATTAAAGAGGCTCGATGGAGCCACCTTAAGTAAATAAAGGGACTCAGATTGGGCGCTAAAAATAAAGGAGGATTCGCACTGAATGTGAGAGAACGCCATGAGAAAGGCATGCACCAAATGGAGGCGTTGAAAGCTCTAAAAATTTTAGCAAATGCACTCGGTAGCTGCAGTGAAGAGAACCACACATTTCAACTGGAGAACGCCTTTCAATCTCAATGAAGCATGCCAACATTACAGGATATGTACAAAATGCATATCTTGAAATTGCTTCAGAAGCTTTCACCCAAATGCAAGGCTAGGGCATTGGAGGCCGATTTGATGAGTTTACAAAGGCCTGCACCACAGAAATAAGAGCCCGCGCACTAGCAGGGTATACTCATCCATCAAAGCATAAAAACACAAGACAGCCATCACGCCACGGTCAAAGACAGCGGCGCCAATCATAGTGAAAGAGTTTCAGAAGCTTGTAAATAAATGGAACTTGCGCCGTAAATATCACCAACTCATTTTGCAGAAATCACACCATGAAAGGAGGATGGCGCAGCCAATAGGAAACACAATGGAAGTACGCCCCAACCATATTGTAAGGGATAGCAAAGATGCATCGAACGCCATTGAAGGAGGGTGTTGTTATGGATGTGGCCGCCATGAAAGAGTTGCAGAACAGAGGAGAAAGCAGAGAAAATTGCTGCCATTGCAAGGTCGAGCTATTTGCAAAGTCCGTGAAATGCACGAGAAAGAAAATTGGGGCAAAAACATGAGAGAAACGAAATCAAAGGTGGAGAACAAAGATAAACTCCAGCCAAATCTGAACCACACCCCGCCATATCGCAACGAAACCCTGCACGCACTTTAAGTACCGCGGGATAGCGGGCTGCCGCCACGTGTTTGCAACGCACGGGAAAGTTCGCGCCGCCATATCGCAATGAAAACCTGCACGCCCTTTAAGTCCCGCGGGATAGCGGGCTTCCGCCACGTGTTTGCAACGCACGGGAAAGTAAAGTTAAAGATGTACGCTTCTGGGAGACGATCAAACTTATCTTGGACGTCCGCCGCTCTTTTCTTGTATTTTCGTTTTATCTTCTTACCAACATGTAGATAATACCGACCTCATATCATTGATACATATAGATCAGTCAGGTTATTATTACATGTATGTGCTGGCTAACAAGGCATGAGAGTTTCCCACCAAATGCCACACCTTCATTACTGTTTCAACAAATAATAAATATGGAAAGTAGTCAAGTCAATTCGAAGTACAAACGAGTACCATACATCAGTTCATAGTAAGGCACACGCAGGCCTTTACACGATGTACATCACATGACACTTTTATCTTTGTTTGATAGTTCTAAGCCATTAATCTCATGGACATTAAACAAAGCATTTAGTATTCAATTTATAGTGAAACTTCGTATTATATAAGAGAACTTAGGTAAGCTGTGGGAAAGGACTATGACACATTTCAAAGTGAGAAGATAAATTTAATAGAGGAATATGACCATTGTTGATATTCTCATGCTATTAAATCTTGGCTCTTGGGAACTCAATAATTGATTATATGGATCTTGGTCATCCACGCTCTTTAACAATGTTGTCATCAGTTTCACCTTGTAACCTACACATTAACAAGTCAACCATGTAAATGAAATCTTCTATGGTTTAACTTGAGAGAGTAATGCAAGGTTAAATGGGTGATTAAGTGTTTGGGTCTTTAATTTTGGTTTACGGCCTTTGGAATGTGGTCTATTATAATGTGTCGTATTAACTATTAGCACATTTTCATGTTTTCAATGTCTTCCCTTGTTAGAAATTAGGGGACATACTAAATATTTTTTACAATATTTGACCAATAGTTGTGACTTTAATGTTGTTAGTGTTGATGACTATCCATAATTGAATGAAATGTATTCCTTAGATCTAAAAAAGAACAATTCATGTGATGCCACATTAACACACCAATAGAACATGATTTAGTGTACAACTATCGATCTCTTTTTTTTTGCTTGCCTTTTCGGATATCTCAACAAAAAAACATGTTGATGTGGGATTATATTCGATGATGTGACCTTGAAACCTTAGTTATGAGTGGGGGACTTTCTAAGTAAGTTGTTGTAAAAAATTGGGAGTCATTTAAAAAAATTATACGATTTTGAGCATATAAACTATTGGATCATCTCCCTAAAATGGTTTCCCAATCTCCCTAAAATGAAAATGTTATATTAGATATTATATTTATATTTGTATTGTATGTTACAATATATTATATTATATTAGTTATTATATTGTATATTATATTGATCATATATCAATAACATAATATATATTACCATATATTATAATATTATATAATATAATAACCAATATTATATGTACATATATAAATACTATAATATAATATATAATAAATTAATAGTATTACAATAAATAATATAATCATTGATACAATTTCACTATTTTTTAAGTCTTTGGTTTCGTGCGAGAGCCCTCTGAGATATATTCATCGCATCCTCTCTTGCGATTTTTTTACCATAGCCTTGCCCCATGTTGTTTCACTCATAAAGCTTGGGGCTCTACCTTTTTCCAGATCTATCACGAGCCAAAGACACATCAATCATGTAATTAATTTTATTTTTTCGAAATATTATTATCTTTTCTTAATATCCAACCCCATTGTCCCATGATGCTTACTATCTTTTCTTTGATGGGGCTTCCAAGAGGAGCCCAATATTGTGGGGGAAGTTATATTTTTGAATGGGGATGCCTCTTGCACTTGTCTGAATGTTTTTGGAGACTCCAATCTAATTATCAAAATAAATGGTTTAGATCATTACAAGTCTATTTTCTTTTTATTATGAAATCATTTTTTTCTTAAGCTCACATCAAATTAGTATAACATGATTAAATTTTAGCATATATATATAGAAATGTCAACAACGGGGTGGATAACTTGGTAAATATAGGGGTGACAATCTCAATCTTGGATAATTGCAAAATATGAAACTTCTTTAAAGTGATGTATTGTAGTCCTTTCTATATATCAATCCAAGAGATATATAGGGGTGACACTCTCAATCTTGGATGACCCGACATGTATGGTACCTCTCTCTATATATATCACTTCCTTTCTCTATATTTTCTACCTCTCCCTCTCTCATTCTCTCCCTCTCTCTCTATCTCTATATATGTATTTCTTCCATCTCTATATATTTATTTCTTCCATCTTTATCTATACCTCTATCCTCTCTCTAATTATTCCCCCCTCTGCTCCTCTCAATATCCCTATCCTTCTCCATCTCCATCTCCATATCTATTTATATCTTTCTCTCTATCTATATCTCCTTACTCCTCTCTCTATAACTCTTCCCCCTCTATCTCTCCCTCTTTGCCCACTGTAAACATAACATGAGCATGCTGGTAAAGGACCTTTGTTATCAACTTAATATAAAGGTTTTGTTTCAATAGTGTTTGGATCCTTGTAAGTAGATGCATGGTTGGTTTTAAGCTATCACTTCTCCATTGATACCTATGTTACATAAACATCATTTACTAAATGACCTATCAATTAATTTTTTTCCTACTTTACCTTCCAAACCTCTTTGACGTACCCATTGCACACCAACGTGCAATTGCTAGTTTAATAGTTTGCCTGATAAAAGTTTAAAAGAAAATTTGAAGAGCAAATATTTAATGAGGTGGGCCCAGCAATAAACGGCATGGGAATTTTATTATTTTAAATGGAGATACTTTTAATAAAGGGGCCCAAAGTAATCTTTTAAAATCATTTACTGTGTGGAAAGTTCACATCTAAATATTGAGTTGGAGATCAGATACGGGTAATGTATTTTACCTGTGAAGTGTAAGATGAAAGAAGCAAAATTGAAATAAACCGAGGGCAAAAGAGATGAAACTACAACGAAATCCTAGCCATTGCCTGCCAAATCACAATAAAAACTTGCTCACCTTTTAATTATCATGAAAAGGTGTGAATTCGCCACGTCGCGGGTGGTGGGTCCCATGTTTAGTGGTACATGATTTAAGGTTTGAAGGCTTTTCTCCTAAGGTGAAACATTTAATTTCCCGATACAAATATTAAAAAGGTGTCTCCGTGCATTTCAAAAGGGTAATATATTTTAAAATTAAAATATGGACGAGAAGAATACAAAAGTGGGCCCGAGGACAAATGAAGACAAGGTGCTTAAAATTAAATGTTGCTAAGAGGTAAATGCAAAGGGGACAAGTGGAAACATTTTAAAGAGGCCTTCATTAAATTTTCTAAGGGTAAAATTTTAAATGTTGATGAGTCAACATCCAAATGGATTGATTAAATATATTTCAATCAGGGTTTTAGTAAAATGAAAAGGGGAAAATGGCATGTGATGTTAACAAGTGAATTTAATATTCAATTTGTTGGGAAAATGCTCAATACAGTGAATAAAATATCACTGTGCAGGGTATTTTATTCATTAGGAAGTGAGTAAATTAAAAGTGGGTGCATCGAATAAAGTGAATTTATTCACTTTATAAAATGACTATGAGGCTAAGATTAAAGTTATGGTACTTTAATATTTGTGGGATACACTGTCCAACAAAATAAAAGAGCAGGTAAGTGGAAAATTATTTGATTTTATTCGTACATGATAATAATCCTTTAGTACATCCTAATTTCCACTGTTATCTATATGTGGTAAAGTTCCAAAATATGTTAATAGAATAGAGTATTTCTCAATATAGAATGCTCATATTTATAAAAAAATGACACATGAAAATAAAAATTAATGATGAGGCTTGAAATTAACTTAGATTTTAAAAGTGGAAGTAATTCATCCATAATATTCATTTAATTTCATCATCTTCGAA
Organism: Sequoia sempervirens; assembly: GCA_007258455.2. Lineage (NCBI taxonomy): Eukaryota > Viridiplantae > Streptophyta > Pinopsida > Cupressales > Cupressaceae > Sequoia > Sequoia sempervirens. Next base: position 107,842 of record VDFB02353230.1, read on the forward strand.
AGTATAATGCATGCTAATAATTAACTCTTGAAATCATAATATCTAATAATAATTGGAAATTTTTCTATGTGGAACACCCTCGAAGACTAGGAGTGGGGGTGAATCAGTCTTTTTACAAAAAAAACTCAAAATTTTAATTAGATTACAAAACCTCAAACAAATTAGCAACAAGGAAAGATATAGTAGTTAATTCCTTAACAAGATTAGTAACCTTCAACAACGAAAGATACGACGATTCAACCCATAACCAGATAAAACACAATTAGAAATCAAACAAAGAACACACATGCACAAGATAACATCGGATTTACGTGGAAAACCCAATGAGGGAAACCACTGTGAGAGTTAAATGCCAATATATGAAGCTCACTACTTACAAAAGTTACAATAAGGCTCATTGCCAAAAGACTTGCAAACAAAGGCGTATAAACTCAAGGAAAGATAAAAGGAACTTGCAAAACTAAAGTGCACAACTCCATCGCAAGATACAAGGACTTGATGAGAATCACTATCTCAGAGTAGGATACAAGAATTTTATAGAAATTACAACATATGTCAATAATACACTTTGTTGATTGAGGCATTAAAGCACACCTAATCTATCTTCCACACACACTTTTGTACTACTTCTATGTGATACTCAATGTATTCCAAACTCTCTCTCTTTGTAATTCATTTGAACTTTCATTTATATGTGCCACAAGATCACAAAACATCAATTAGGTCAGCTAGGAAGAAGATAAACAATAATATCAACAAGTTGGCCATAAAAACATAGTGTGGTCCTATCCAAAAGATAGAGAGGACCAAGAATAACCTAATTATATTTTCCAATGTCATCCCAAATAACTCACATTCCAGTACACATCAAATCAAGTTGACAACAAGGAAACGTGTAGATGAAGCATGTAGCACATAACCAGTTCACCCAAAAACATACTTCCAATTGAAACTACTTAATGTGGTCCTCAACAAGATAGGTTAGGACCCAAATACATCTTAACACAACTTCATATGCTAGCGCAAACCCTCAAGTACATAACACAAGAAAGATAACAAGCCTTGTCAACCAGACAACCACAAATTACCCAGAAATCCAACTCAAAACGCAATGTAACACTAAAGAGATCAACCACTAATGTGTAGATCACAAAGAGATGTTCCTTAAACATCCAACAACACTTCCAAATACTTATTTTATATTTTCATGCCACCAATAGCTACCACAAATCCAATAGGAGCATAACACTTTATCCCATAAGCACAAAATGCACAACCATAAGATATATCATTAATAGATCAACTTGCGGACCACTTCAACACATGAAATTTGAAATGAGACAGTACACAAAGACTGAGAGCACATTCACCAAGCCATAGGAGCAGAGACATCAATGTAAAGAAATGAAAGGGTGATCCCACAATAGTGGTTTACAATTTTTGGCCAAACTGGACACTTAAATTATTATTTTAAACTAAATCTTCACATTCGGGCACCTATAGCAGCTAAACCGTGAAGAATTTGAAGATGATGCAAACTAGAGTCTCGTCACATTTTTTCTGTAGATACTAAAAATATTTTTTTCAAAATTTTTGGAACTAGATTTTGCTTCTTTTTCCATCTCCCACGAAAAGTGGTTTTTTTAAGAAAACACCAATTTTAAAAAGTGACGCACACCGTATAACACATAACTTTTTTTCCATGAAGTATAAAATTATAATTCTTTCAAATTTAGATTCGTAACTCTGATATCTAGTGCTTCCACTTAGTTAGATAATTTTTTATTAAATGTTTTTTCTTTAATCAAGTTTCGAAGTCAAACCAATTACAATTCAAACGTAGTGCGACCGTATAATGCATAACTTTTTTTGTATATATCAAAATTCAATTTTATTTATTTTTTGGATCAAGGACTTCAATATTTTGTGCACTCAAATTTTTAATTTTTAATTTTGATAATCTACTATTTTTCCACATGTGCAAAACAAAGACCTTAGTTTTTGATGAAAAACCTATGTTTATTAAAACTAAAAAAACAAATACATAATAAAACCAAAACATATTAAAATTATATTCGTTGGATAGATTTTTATGAGGACTACCTGATTCCAGTTGGGTTTGTGAAGATTCCTCAATTTTCATCCTCAACCCGAGCTCCGAAGTGCCAAATTTAGGTTTCTTGTGTGTCTTAGGGAGGGGATGAGGATTTAGGGGGTTCGTACGAACCCCTAGGGGTTCAAGCCAACCCATAGGGGTTCATTCGACCCAAGGTTCACTCAAACCCTGGTTTGAGCGAACCTCTTCAAGCGTGTTCGCTAGAACCCCTTTCATATGCTTTTTTTTTTATTGGTGGAAAAAAGTTGAAGGGGTTCGATCAAACCCCTTTTTGGTTCAATCAAACTTCTAGGTTCGTACGAACCCCCAAAATTACTTTTTTTTTCCATGGGGTCATTTTTTCAGAGTTTTCCTTCCTCCATCAAATTGTAAACCACTATTGTGGCTTCACCCACAAAGTATTTTCAGACCAGTCCAGACAACCAACAAAACTGCCAACCTTATGTAATTTTTTAGAAAGCTCCTTAGCAACACTAGTGACCTGAAAATATACAAGAGCAACATCCATAGAACAAAAAATATGAATCCCAAGCAACAAGACCATATCTTCAACAATGGACGAATGCAGAGCATTCTCCCAAATACTCTTCACAACAACTTCTTGAAATATAAACTTTCAACAACTTATAGAGGCTAGAACTTTCTTGCAAAAATACATACATACTCAGGAAAATTAAGAGAGATAACATAGCACACTATAGACCATCAACAACATCTTTCCACCATTAGCATGACTTCTAATCCTCATCTCAATATCAACTCTATTGACAACAACCATACTTAATACTTATTTCATTAATACTAGACAAGGCATGACATCCAACCATGAACATCAACAACACATCATCATGGAAGTCCAAAGTGAATGTACTCAACAGTGACAACCAATGCCAAAAGAAAATCTCACAAACATATGCAACAATCTCACCAAGTGTTGACAAGTAGGTCTAAACAACACACCAAGTGTTGACATCAATGACAACCAATACCAACATTTTTTTGTGTGAATTATATAAGGTTAAAATATGTTTATTAGGCTTAATATTTAATTAAAATGTTTAATGAAAGCATTACACAAATCCATAAAGAAAACAATAGATCATGTGTTAATGAATAGAATCATGTGAGTGCATGACAACTTAAGCTTAGTTTAAATAATCTAGTAAGAAATTGATCCTCATGAAAATAGAAGCACAAAGTTATAAAATATTGTAAATGCCATAATATATCACCTCTGCTATCATAATTTACATAATAAACTACCAAAAATCTACTTGGTGAAGGATAACTCAAATGTCATATATGCCAATTTTTAGTTCAATATCACCTTGGTAGGATTTTGTGTTTGAATATTTTCTCATTATCATCAATGCACTTTTTTAGATGGGTGATCTCGCTAATGAGGTATTTCACATGAGGGAAAATATCATTATCAACACGTCCTATATCCATATGATAATGTATATATTTTGTTAGAGTGAAAGAATATGGGAGAAATGTATCATCAACTGAGGGGATACTATCCTTAAGTTTTTCTTTATCCTCATGTATCTCTAAAAAATGTATTTTTTAATAGGTGTATAGTAGTGTATTCATCAACCACACAAAGATAGATCATAATAAAGCATGAAAGGAACCAAAGGAGACTTTCCATCAATGTAATACATAAAAATGCTAGTGATCCACTAAGGAAGGGCCACTAGGTGGAGAACTAAGATTCTCCATGCAATTCATTAGAAACATCAAAATATGCAATAAATGAAGAACACAATGAAAGAAGCTATTAAATCCTATAATTTAGATGATCCAACTCTCAATCCCATGGGGGAATTGGTGCCATTTTGATGTGGGAAATGGCCCTTTCCCAATCCCTTGTAAGCTTTGTGATGATTTGATGAAGATAGAGACTCCTTGGTTGAATTCCTGCATAACCTAGCTAAGAAATTATAAAAATGGATGAAGAATGGATGATATTTGATATGAAGATGATAACTTTGGTTCCAATTCTCCTCCACAAATGAGCATAATGGTTTTACATCGATTGTGGCTCCCTCAACAAATAGAGAAGAGCACTATTTATAGAAAGAAGGATGGAGGAATGAGCAAAAATAGAGCAATGTGGGATCATTCAACATCCAATGGGAAAGTGCCACTTATCAAGATGTGAATGGAGGAAGTTTGAGCACATTTTGATGAATGTGCACAATAAATGAAATTAGGTGGAATTTGAAAATAGTGAAATGACATGTAAGAGGGGGAAAAAATGAATTAAATGTCACTTGGCTCAATGCACAAGGACATGTAAGAGGGAAGGAATGTCTTGTTGGAAGGACAAATCCACTTGGAGGGATTTTCAAACTTGGAGGAATATTCCCCTAAAGATGCCAATGTTGAAAGAAAATAGGGATTTAATAAATCCATTAAATGTATTTTCATGCGCAAGTGGTAAAATCTAGAGAAATTGGATGATTAGGATTAAATTAATCAAGTTTTAATTAATTTAATGAGGGATTAGATTATGTGACTATTTGATTTAAATTTTTGGGTTGATTTAAATCAAAGTTGAGAGGAAAATGATTTAGATTTAATTAAATAAGGATTTGAATTATTTAATTAAAGAGGGACAATGATGTTAGATTAAATAAAATAATGTTTAATTTATTTAATTTAATAAGATGAATTTAGAGATTTAATCAAATAAAATGAATTATTTAATTAAATAGAAACTAGAGGGTTAATTAAATAACTTTGACTTATTTAATTAACAAGAGAGAATGACTTAATTAGATAAATGATGATTTTTTTAATTAAGGGACGAAGGGTGATGATTAGCTAAGAAGATGATTCGAGATGAAAGGGCGTTAGTAATCAGGATCAAGTGTGATTGGTACACTTTCCGTGTCGACAATATTAAAATAATTTACAACATAAACCATCTCATCATGAGATGAAGCATTATCAACATATCATGAGAATTTAAATAAATAATGGTATGCTCATCACTAAAGATATCATTGATATATCATAATTCACAAGAAAGGGAAGAAGAATTATAATGAGCTGCATAGGGGATAACAACCTCATGTTAAATTGAGCATAAAAAAGGTGTATTGTGTATAATCATATCATTAGGCTTATTAAGGAAGGATAGATCAAGAGAGGTACATGAAGGAGATATATCATGGGATGTATAAATAATATGCTTACAAGATATATTGTCATTATGTGTAGTAGTTCCATCAAAAAGGAAAAATAATGTCATGAATGTAGAAGGTACAATATCAACTATATCTATCACACAAGGTGTATCATAAATTAAAACCTTATTAAGTCCATGAAAATCACTATCACAAACCGTGCATCAGAGATAGGATGGATATGGATCTAATGGAAAAGTAAGATGAGTGTTTATAAAAGAAAATGGTAAGTGTTAACCAATTATATGAAGGAAAAGTATAGACATGATAAAATAATAACTCCATAGAAAATGCATCCTCTCCAATAGAACAAAAGGTCTCATGGATAAAAAGGATATAAAGCCACAAAAGATACAAACATATCAAAATTATAAATATATGCATGTAAGTTAGCTAAAAGAAAGGGCTTATAAGGAAAAGCACTAAAAATATTAAAAAATATTATTTTAGAAGGTAGACCCTAAAGCTAAACCTTAGGATGGTGAAAGAATGAATGGGTTCACAAAAATATAAATAAATATATATATATACCTTTATTAAAATTCAATTTAAGAAATATCATAATCAATACAATCCAATTAATCTAATGTATAGTTGTGATAGATAATGTTATAGAAATTATAAATTAAAATTAAAATTAAAATGAAAAACAATTAGTTGATTTCGGCGGTGGACATGGACGCTAGTGAATTTAATCCAAGGAGGTAAAAATAGGTCCAAGGATCAACATGATACATGTGGGAATTAATGATGAAAAGGAACAAGATGAGATCTAGACTATTAATTTGGGATATGTGATGAGAGGGATGGGATGTGGGATATCATGAGAAAATTTTATTCATAGTTATCCCTCCTATAAGTTGATTATTACATTTGCAATCGTCTAAACAAAATGAACCCAAGACATAAAGGAAAAGGACATAAGTATGCAATTTTCACCATATTGAGCAGCAGACTTGCCACTAAGAATGGAATAGATATAGCTAAAAGAATCAACAACCCTTATTTATTTGATCAATATTCTACATTAACACCATGCCTATGAAATTAAACAATGTTGAGTGCACCTAAAGATTAAAATAAATAGATATTTTTGCTAGTTTTAAATTGTAGGAATATAAATGATAAAAACATAAACAAAAATTTAGTGTGCAAATAAAGAGAGACTTAGCTATTGATAAATAAAATGATTGTAATAATAAACTCTAAATGTTTTTCAGACTTTAGGTCCTGATTAATAGAGTGAGTGGATGATTGCAAATGAGAGGTGAAACCCCTATACATAGATTTAACTTAAGTTTGTGTGAAAGGTCACAACCCAAAGAGATGAGTTGGCCAAAATGACAATACTACAAAAGATGTCATAAAAATTTAAAAAAAAGAAAACCCCTTAAGAAGAAAAAGGTGCCCTACTTAGTAAAAGGATAAAAATCCAAGTAAATTTAAAATCAAAGGTTGTAATCAAAAAATTAGACTCGAAAATGAAATCTTATCTAGAACAAATCAAGGATGTGTAGGGTGGATGAAAGCAAGGTGAAAAAATGTATACCAAACCTTGGAGAAAAATAAAGCTCGGAAGTGTATATAAGGAAATGAAATCAAACCCTAATTTAGAAGGTGGATCCTAAGGCTAAATCCTAGAGTAGAGCAAGAATAGATGGGTAAAGAAATAAATGGGGTCCTTTACTTAAAAAATTATTTTTTAAGGAATATAGAAATAAACAAAAATGAAAGCATTAAAGAAATTTTGGTGATCCATAGATAGTTGTCCATTATTTTGATCATAACTTTTGAAACATAAAACAAAATGAAGACTTCTTAGATGTGTTGGAAGCAAACTATGAAAATTAAGCTAGGTCATTCTCAAAATGTGACTAGATTAGTATGTGAGTGCACAAATGAACCAATTAGCTCCATGAGTGCAAAAATGAACCATATGCATGGAATTCAACATATTCACACCATAATGATTTGGTAATTTGTTGGTTGTTAAATTTACTCACCTCAGTTTCCTAATGTTTGAGTGCCTATAAGGACTATACTATTTTACCTTTGATGAACTATCAAATTACAAGGTTAATGTTCTTCTAGGTCACACCCGTGATTGACTCAACTTAACAACTTTGAATGAAAGGATTGACAACAACAATGAATCATGCAATGGGCCTAGCATGAAGTGATCTCTAATTATGCACTAAATTCTTTTTATCCACCTTCATAAATCAAAATCTAAAAGTATTCAACAAATCTTAGGTTAATTCCAAATGAATGAGTTAGTGTGCTTAGACAAAAAATCAAGCACACAAATCAACACAATTGTGTAGAAAGTTGGCTCACAATGGCTAGTGAAAGAGGTAAGCATAAGCCCATTTAAAGAATTTAAGTTTAAAAGTTTGGGGTTTAGAACTAGAAGTTGGAAGTGACATGGGTAAACTCTGCATCCCCGAATTTGATCCAGATAGGTAAAAAAATAGATCCAAAGGAGGTAAAAGTCTAAGGATCAAGATTGTAAATCTAAAATCAGGGATGAAAGGAGTTGAGATAGGATCAATGTAAATCTGAAAATCAATGAAGAAAGAGATTGAGATATGAAATATCAAGAACTAATTTTATGTACAATTATACTCCTTATAAATTGATTATTAAACTTACAAAAATCTAATCAAAACAAATCCAAAACATTAAAAAAAACATAGATATACAATTTTCACTTTATCATTACCATTATTATGGTATCTCCATGGCATATTCTAGATCCTTCTTTATAAAATTATTTTCAATGTCCTCTCTATATCCTCATTTTTAGTAGAGCAACAAGATATCTCTAGTTAGAGATGGTCGTCATTGTCCTTGGGAATATTGATGGAATCTATAGTTATTAGAATATAAGTATGGTTCTAAACATGGGCTTCTCTTCCAATTAATAGGTCTAAGTTTCAAACAACATTGAATGTGAGATCATTTTTCTACTCAAAATAGACTCATTTTCAAATGCCATTGGCGAATGACATGACTTCTTGATACCTTTGAAATTATATATTGCAATTCATGAATTGTCCTCTTCCATACCCAGATTCTTCCATTATAGGACAAAAATCAGAATCTGTTTGTTTTGGCCTGATATATTTGATTCCTTCCTTTTGTCCTTTTTTTCATTCCATTCGACATGAGCTTGAAAGCTACCTAATATGACAATAGTTTAAGCTCCTACCCTGCGAAACCTATCTTATTATCTACAAGATTGTATGGAGTAAAACTAAGCTAAGGTAGGAATCATTTTTTTTTTTTGTTCAAACATAAGCTAAGAGCTTCTGATGTGTTTCCTAGTCCCCTAAATGGATTCCTTCGATGTTAACACCATACCCAACACCCAATTATATACTTCAAGTTGTTCTTAAATGCAGTCAAGAGCTTCCATTGAATCATATTCAGTGGAGGCTTTGGTGCACTTTGGTCCATTGTTGGCCATCCCTTCAAATTCCAGTGCAGTCCTCACCATGCAAGCCTATGGTTTGAAAATATCTCAATCTTGTAGAGAATCTCTAACATATTATTTCTCATACTTTTCTATTACTAGAACCCTACAATTTTAGCACCAACACTCTTCCAAACCGCAAGCCTTATTCAATGTACACCCCAAGTGAATGAAGGGCACCTTATAAAAATGGTGATCCAATATTTTTCCTACTTGAAGTGACGAGAAATAATTTGAACAATCGTCATGAGGTTATATCAATTATGTGTAATTCCATATTTTTTAATGATTTTTCTCTATTTAAAGATAAACTTTTAAGATAAAAATATCATTTGTTCTTTTGGATCTCCATCTTGAACCCTAATTCTAATCTTATAGGAAAACTCCCTCTATAGCTCTCTTATCTTAAAAGAATAATAACCATGGCTAACTCTATGAGAGACTCACACATAATAAAATTTAATAAGAAATTGTAGATAATTGATCACTAGACACATTACATGAGAGGTCTATGATGGTTGGTGAGCAAATTTTTGGGAAGATTCTTAGAATAGGTGTAAAATGTTGTCAAGGAAAGATGATCTTTTTAAGATTAGAGAAATTACATTATTAATTTGGGGATTAAAGATATGTGATTATTTGGAAGAGAATCCCACCTATGAATGGATAATTTGGAAGTGGAAGGAAATGATAGTTAGGAAAGGTGTCTCAATATTGTTTCTAATGTTGAGTATATAAAGAATGCGGTTTTCAAATTATGAAACAAAAAAACTTTCAATTTTTGGCCTATAGATTTAGTTTTTAGACAAAATAGAAATTTCAAGTTGTTTAGCATCGCTTTTAGGGGTGCTTGTTGTGTAGATTTATTGAGCTCTACAATTTAAACAAAAGGGGCCCAAACAGCATCCTGAATCAAAAGTTATGGCCTCCAAAAGTTGGGCCTCTTGTATTGGAAATGTAAAAACATCTAGGGCACACAAAAAAAGTTGTAAGAGGTAGTTATAGTTGTTGAAAAACTTATGATGTGTAGTGTGACACATGAAAGGACATCTTTGAATGGATATACTAGAGCCAAAATGGAACACCTAAGTTGATGAGTGGATGTCAATTGGAAGGACTATGTTATTTTAACATGTGGACGCATCTTAGGATTTGGATGTTGAATTCCTAACTAGGGATTAGGGCACCACAATTTAGATGGTTTTAGCTCATGGATTTGTAATTACCATTTGATGGTTTCATGTATTGTTTCTTCTATTTATTGGGTCCTTGAGATTTAGGTTTTGATAGTCGATTTGTAGACATTATTATGTAATTGGAATTACTTCAAAGTTATATGTCCATGGTACTCTTGTAAGGTCATGCCCCTAAGATTGTATTGTAACCTTTGTTGTTGATAATACAATTTTTTGTTTGTTTTGGGGTGTGAGATTATTCCCTCAAAATGGATTTCCCCATGATGTACACCTATATTGTGATATAATTTTATATATATTTCATGTGTTTCTTCTTTTTGTAATTTTAAACATCTATAATTTGCACATTACTCTCCTCTAGGATTAATTTAGGAAGTGTTTGTGTGTACCTTGCTTCCTTTTATTGATGTTGGGTATACTACTAGTCCGCCCGTGGCGGCGGACCCGCCGGTGGCGGACCAGTCCACGTGGCGACCACCCGTCCACCCTCCCTGGTACGCAATCCAAGACAACCCACAAAAAAAAAAATTCTACCCATTTTTATTTTCGGCCGACAAAACCCATGTTTTTTTTTTTCGAAAATATTGGCGTAAATGACTAAAAAACACAAAGTTGTGTTTTGAGCTAACCTGGCGGGGTATAGCACGGTGGGTGAAAAATAAACGTCTCTCATCAACCCGGTGAATGATGTCACTTTCGTACTCCGGCATGGTGTTTGATCTCACTCCCCTCCTCTTTGTCCTCTCCTCCTTCTCCACTTGCCAACTGTCACAATGAGCCAAAGGTAATTCAACAATTACCTTTTATCCCCTTTTCACTTTTCCCCCCCTTTTTCACCTCAGGGTCTTTTTTCTTTTTTTTTAACTAAAAATTCCTCCAATTAATTCATCTAACTTCTTTCTTCCTGGGGCCGCCATTTGCACACCGTTTATCTGATTAACTCCGTTCAAGCGTCGTTCTTCTCATTTTTCTGTGCTCTTTCCAACAACATGTACCACTCCCTACTTTCGATAAGTTGACCGAGGCCCCCTTTTCCTCCCCCATCCCCCTTCTCGAGGGGGCATACCCTATCATTCCCTCCTAACCCGTCGCTCTAAGCCTACCTTCCCTTCGTTTGGGGCAGCTCACGCGCATTCCCCCATGCTAGGGCATCTCTTTTTCTGGTCTCTTCCTCTGCAGAGTCATCTGCATTCTGTTTTTCTTCGAAACCCTATTATTCTAATAGTATTTCGAAGAGGGGCAAAATGTAGACATCCAATTTGATCACTTCCATATGATCAAACACGTCTCCTTATTCATATGGTTGCTCATCCCCTATGTCAATATTAATTAAACCATTTGTTTAATTAATACCCTGCATCTTGCATAAGGGTCCTAAAGTATTTAATTTAATAAATACTTTACCCCTTTTCCTCCTCTAAATTAAATAAATTTACCATTTTATTTAATTTAGTCATATTCCCCTTTTTGAAATTAAAATTTATTTTAATTCTTCTTTTCTCTCTCATGGTCACATCCTCCAACTTTTGCAAGTTGGTCCCCTAATCCATCATAATTACTTCATCTTCTTCTAATTAACTAGGGTTAGCATGTGCACACCCTTAATCATCATTAGGGTCACATCCTCCATAATCTCTCACTTGCTTCTAATGAGTCATTAGTCCATCTAACTAAGTACTTGCACAACCTTAATCATTTGGTTAGCCTAACCTAATCCTCCTCCCACTTATGGCATGTGTCCTTAAGTCAACCTTATTAAAGGCTTTCTCCTTTTGGACAAGGCACTCCACTTCCCCATGTGAATTTTTAATTCACCTTTTAATCCCCCAAGGCACCCAAAAGGAATTTTTACTTCCTTCACTTCTCCCCACATGTCCTTCACTTATTCTTTATTCTTTCCCATCTCCCCATGAGACTATTTGAGGAATTTTTAATTCATCACATGTCCTCTCACCCACATGGGGACAAGGACCTCCTTTATGAGGAGATCTTGTCCAATCCCAAGGTACTTTGTACCCCCTCCATGTCATGTACTTCTCCTTCCACCTCATGTCCACTTCACCTTTTAGGGCTATCTCACATGCCACATGTCAAGATGTGAGGGCTTGTGAGTTCTCAACTCACTTTAGCCCTACATCTTGATATTTGGTGGCTCAATCTTGACCCTCCATTTCCCCTAGGAATTCTCAAAAATCCTATAAATACCCCCTCTTTTCTCTCATTTTGGGGGAGATCATTTTGCTAGCCAAACTCTTGCAATTTTGTTTCTCAACTTATACTTATCCATTTTCATGTTTTCATCCATTTGCACTTATCCTCACAACATCATTTAGATTGCATCTTGTGTCATCCAAGGAGCATACACATCAAACATCGAAGGGCCAACCAAAGGATCGATTTGATGCAAGGTATAAGGTTCCATTTTGTTGCTTTTATCTTGTGTTGTTTCCAACTTAGACTAATCTTGAGGTGTAGGTTGTCTTGGTGTTTATTTGCACTCTTTTACTTGCTGCTTGTTTTCTAATGCTCACATTCGACCTATCACAATTAGAAAACCTCAAACATATTAGCAACAAGGAAAGATATAGTAGTTAATTCCTTAACAATATTAGTAACCTTCAACAATGAAAGGTACAATAATTCAACCCTTAACCAGATAAAAAACAATTAGAAATGAAACAAAGAACACACATGCACAAGATAACACTGGATTTACGTGGAAAACCCAATGAGGGAGACCACGGTGAGCGTTAAATCACAATTTATGAAGCTCACTACTTACAAAAGTTACAATAAGGCTCATTGCCAAAAGACTTGCAAAAAAAGGCATATAAACTCAATTAAAGATAAAAGGAACTTGCAGAACTAAAGTGCACAACTCTAGGGAAAGATACAAGGACTTGATGAGACTCACTAGCTCAGAGTAGGATACAAGAATTTTATAGAAATTACAACATATGTCAATAATACACTTTGTTGATTAAGGCATTAAAGCACCACAAGATCACAAAACATCAATTAGGTCAGCTAGGAAGAGGATAAAAAATAATCTCAACAAGTTGGCCACAAAAACATAGTGTGGTCCTATCCAAAATATAGAGAGGACCAAAAATAACCTAATTACATTTTCCAATGTGATCCCAAATAACTCACATGCCAGCACACATCAACTCAAGTTGACAACAAGGAAACGTGTAGATGAAGCATGTAGCACATAACCAGTTGACCCCAAAACATACTTCCAATTGAAACTACTTAAGGTGGTCCTCAAAAAGATAGGTTAGGACCCAAATACATCTTAACACAACTTCATATGCTAGTGAAAACCCTCAAGTACATAACACAAGAAAGATAACAAGCCTTGTCAACCAGACAACCACAAATTACCCAGAAACCAACTCAAAACACAATGTAACACCAAAGAGATCAACCACTAATGTGTAGATCACAAAGAGATGTTCCTTGAACATCCAAAAACACTTCCAAATACTTATTTTATATTTTCATGCCACCAATAGCTACCACAAACCCAATAGGAGCATAACACTTTATCCCATAAGCACAAAATGCAGAACCATAAGATATATCATTAATAGATCAACTTGCGGACCACTTCAACACATGAAATTTGAAATGAGACACAAAAAAAGACACTGAGAGCACATTTACCAAGCCATAGGAGTAGAGACATCAATGCAAAGAAATGCAAAGTATTTTCAGACCAGTCCAGACAACCAACAAAACTACCAACCTTTTGTAATTTGCAGAAAGCTCCTTAGCAACACTGGTGACCTGAAAATATACAAGAGCAACATCCATAGAACAAAAAATCTGAATCCCAAGCTACAAGAACATATCTTCAACAATGGAAGAATGCAGAGCATTCTCCCAAATAGTCTTCACAACAACTTGAAATATAAACTTTCAACAACTTGTAGAGGCTAGAACTTTCTTGCAGTTCAATACATACATCCTCAAGAAAATTAAGAGAGATAATATAGCACACTATAGACCATCAACAACATCTCTCCACCATTATCATCACTTATAATCCTCATCTTAATATCAACTCTATTGACAACAACCATACTTAATACTTATTTCATTAATACTAGACAAGGCATGACATCCAACCATGAACATCAGCAACACATCATCATGGAAGTCCAAAGTGAATGTAGTCAAACAATGACAACCAATGCCAAAAAAAATCTCACAAACATTTGTAACAATCTCACAGAGTGTTGATAAGTAGTTCGAAACAACACACCCAGTGTGTAGATCAATGACAACCAATACCAACATTGTTTTGCATGAATTATATAAGTTTAAAGTATGTTTATTAGGCTTAATATTTAATTAGAATGTTTAATGAAAGCATTAGACAAATCAATAAAGAAAACAATAGATCATATGTTAATGAATAGAATCATGTGAGTGCATGTCCACTTAAGCTTAGTTTAAATTATCTAGTAAGAAATTGATCCTCATGAAAATAGAAGCACAAAGTTTTAAAATATTTTAAATGCCATAATATATCACCTCTACTATCATAATTTATAGAATAAACTGCCAAAAATCTACTTGGTGAAGGATAACTCAAATTTCATATGCCAATTTTTAGTTCAATATCACCTTGGTATGATTTTTGGTTTGAATATTTTCTCATTATAAACAATGCACTTTTTTAGATGGGTCATCTCACTAATGAGGTATTTCACATGAGGGTAAATATCATTATCAACATGTCCTATATCCATATGATAATGTATATATTGTGTTAGAGTGAAGGAATATGGGAGAAATGTATCATCAACTGAGGGCATACTATCCTTAAGTTTTTCTTTATCCTCAGGTATCTCTAAGCAATGCATTTTTTAGTAGGTGTATAGTAGTGTATTCATCAACCTCTCAAAGATAGATCATAATAAACTATGAAAGGAACCAAAGGAGACTTTCCATCAATGTAATACATAAGAATCCAAGTGATCCACTAAGGAAGGGCCACTAGGTAGAGAAGAATGATTCACAATTAAAACATGATTTAGGGACAATATTAAAGTAATCTATAAAAGAAAAAGACAAATCATGGAAGAATGCACAATAAGTATGATATGAATCAAGCTATTTTTTATCTTTATAAACCAAGTTATCACCAAATTAATGTATCAAAGTACTACAATCATGTATTGAAGCATAATGTGGAGATAACATTGATCTGACATGTAACTTTGCATCTTCATTACCACTAAAAAAATTGATAATACTTATATTAAAATAATTTACAACATAAACCAACTCATCATGAGATGAAGCTTTATCAACCATGTCATGAGAATATAAATAAATAATGGTATGCTCATCACTAAACATATCATTGATATATCATAATTCACAAGAAAGGGAAGAAGAATTATAATGAGCTACATAAGGGATAACAAGCCCATGTTAAATTGAGCATAAAAAATGTGTATTGTGTATAATCATATCACTAGGATTATTAAGGAAGGATAGATCAAGAGAGGTACATGAAGGAGGTATATCATGAGATGTATAAACAATATGCTTACAAGATATATTGTCATTATGTGAAGTAGTATCACCAAAAATGGAAAATAATGTCATGAATGTAAAGAAGGTACAATATCAACTATATCTATCACACAAGGTATATCGTAAATTAAAGCCTTATTAAGTGCATGCAAATCACTATCACAAATCGTGTATGAGAGATAGGGTGGATATGGATCTCAAGCAAAAGTAAGATGAGTGTTTATAAAAGAAAATGGTAAGTGTTAATCAATTATATGAAGGAAAAGTATAGACATGATAAAATAATAACTCCATAGAAAATGCATCCTCTCCCATAGAAAAAAAAGTATCATGGATAAAAAACGATATAAAGCCACAAAAGATACAAACATATCAAAATTATAAATGTATGCATGTAAACTAGCTAAAAGAAAGGCCTTATAAGTATTTTTTATGACATCCAAAATTTGGTGGGTACATGTGATAAAAAAATATATACCATTTCTTACGTTGAAACCCTAATCAAGAAATGATAAATAAATGAAAATAAGGATGTAATCAAAAAATTGAATCTAAAAAATGAAATCTTAGTGGAAAAATCAAGGATGGGTAGGCTAGTGAATGCAAGCAATAAAATGCATCCCAAATCCTAGATAAAAATAAATCTAGGAATCACAAATAAGAAATTAAAATCAAACCGAAAAATAGGATAAAGCACTAAAACAAGTAACAATCAAATTATTTTAGAAGGTAGACCCTAAAGCTAAACCTTAGGATGGTGTAAGAATAAATGGGTTTAGCAAAATATAAAAAAATAAATATATATTCCTTTATTAAAATTCAATTTAAGGAATATAGTAATCAATACAATCCAATTAATCTAATGTATAGTTGTGATAGATAATGTTATAGAAATTAGAAATTAAAATTTAAAAAAAAAATGAAAAACACTTAGTTGATTTTGGTGGTGTACATAGATTGTTATCCATTTTTTTTATCATAATTATTGAGCCATAAATCAAAATAGTGACTTCTTAGATGCATTGAAAGAAAATAATGAAATATAAATAAACTCATTCTTATAATTTGTCTATTGATAAATTCATAAGTGAAAAAATGAATCATTTAGATCCATGAATATGAAAATGAACCCTATACATTGAATTAAACCTATACCAACTAAAATGATCTAGTAATTCATAAAGTATCGATTTTTTCTCACCTCAATTTCCTAATATTTGAGTGCATCTAAGGAGTACTGTTTTTATAAAAACCATTGGGGAATCTCTTAAATTGTAAGGTTCATGTTCTCCTATGTCATACCCCTAGATGGAAAAAGATTCACAATTATAAGTGAGAATATTGATGAAAACATGCAATCATGTTATGGGCCTCGAGTGAAGTGATGTCTAATTATTTTCTATATTATTTTTATCTATCTTCAAAATAAAAATTATACGTGATCAAGAATTCCTAGATTAATTTCAAATGAATGTGTAAGTATACTTAAATGTTAAAAGTAAGTTGATGATGAAAATAATTCCTCCATTAATCAACAAGGATAAAAATACATGAAACTTTTTGAAAAGAAATATACATAATAAAATCATTCACCACATTACATGGTGTTTATCCTTTGAGAAAAACTCAGTCTCAAAATATTAAACAAGTTTATTAAAGTACCAATCCAATTACAATATTTAAATAGGATCAATCCTTCATAGGAGAATAACCAACACAAGTCTAGAGATACTTCTTGCATTAATCAACAAGGATAAAAATACTTCTTGCATTAATCAACAAGGATAAAAATGCAAAGAAAACATGATCAAATCATTTCAAAATAAATATACACAATAAAATAATTCACCACATGGCACAATATTTACCATAGGAAAAAAAATCAAAATAAACCCAACCTCCAAATCTTAAAGCAATTTATTCACAATAGCAATCTAGTTACAAAAAATAAATAGGATCAAGCCTTCACTAGGGAACAACCAAAGTTGAGAAATTTTGGAAACATAACCCCCTACAAAATTACATCATACTACATCTTCATCTAAGCACCAAAATATATTGGCAAGCCCAATCCACAAACCGATGGTAGTTTCTCAAAGCCATGGGAAAATAACCAAATTCTAATGTCATAACCACCCACCAAACTTTAGTGACCCATTTGGGCATTCAACCTTTTAAATATCCTCTATGATGGTTCATACTTAACATATCATAAATTGGTTGATATTTCAAGTCCATCTTGTAACTCCCTTCTCACATGCTCTTACATGTCATAGAATCATCACAAGATCTTGTATGTCTCTTACATTGTCAAAAGATTATCTTACACATCTCTATGACATAAGATAATTTGACAAGTTCTTGCACAAGTTATAAATTATAATACACATAGCACATAATGCCAAAACAAAGTGGGGTCCCCTTTTCCAAGAGGGATTAAAAATAATTAATAAAAATAATAAATTAATTGGTAGGATTGTGAAGTGTATGACACGCCTATCCCAACAAATACAACAACCAAGCACATAAATAAACACAATTGTGTGTAAAGTTAGCTCACAATGGCTAGTCAAGGAGGGAAACATGGGCCCATTTTATAAAAATTTATTTTATTTTATTTTCTATGTTTAGATGTGTGAGTATAGAAGTGATCTAGGTCAAGTTCACCCTAGTGAATTTAATCCAAGCAGGTAAAAATAGGTCCAAGGATCAAGATGATACATGTGGGAATTAATGACGAAAAGGAACAAGATGAGATGAAGACAATTAATTTGGGATATGTGATGAGAAGGATGGGATGTGGGATATCATGAGAAAAATTTATGCATAGTTATGCCTAATATAATTTAATTATTACATTTGCAATCGTCTAAACAAAATGAATCCAAGACGTAAAGGAAAAGGACATGAGTATGCAATTTTCGCCATATTGAGCAGATGACTTGCCACCAAGAATGGAATAGATATAGCTAAAAGAATCAATAACCCTTATTTATGTGATCAATATTCTACATTAACACCATGCCTATGAAATTAAAAAATGTTGAGTGCTCCTAAAGATTAAAATAAATAGATAGTTTTCCTAGTTTGGAAGTGTAGGAATATAAATGATAAAAACATAAACAAAAATTTAGTGTGCAAATAAAGAGAGACTTAGCTAAATCCTAGAGTAGAGCAAGAATAGATGGGTAAAGAAATAAATGGGTTCTTTACTTAAATTTTTTTATTTTAAGGAATATGGAAATAAACAAAAATGAAAGCATTAAAGAAATTTTGGTGATCCATAGATAATTGTCCATTATTTTGATCATAACTTTTGAAACATAAAACAAAATGAAGAGTTCTTAGATGTGTTGGAAGCAAACTATGAAAACTAAGCTAGGTCATTCTCAAAATGTGACTAGATTAGTATGTGAGTTCACAAATGAACCAATTAGCTCCATGAGTGCAAAAATGAACCATATGCATGGAATTCAACATATTCACACCATAATGATTTGGTAATTTGTTGGTTGTTAAACTTACTCACCTCAATTTCCTAATGTTTGAGTGCCTATAAGGACTATACTATTTTACCTTTGATGAACTATCAAATTACAAGGTTAATGTTCTTCTAGGTCACACCCGTGATTGACTCAACTTCACAACTTTGAATGAAAGGATTGAAAACAACAATGAATCATGCAATGGGCCTAGGATGAAGTGATATCTAATTATGCACTAAATTCTTTTTATCCACCTTCATAAATCAAAATCTAAAACTATTCAACAAATATTAGGTTAATTCCAAATGAATGAGTTAGTGACATGCTTAGACAAAAAATCAAGCACACAAATCAACACAATTGTGTAGAAAGTTGGCTCACAATGGCTAGTGAAAGAGGGAAGCATAAGCCCATTTAAAGAATTTCAGTTTAAAAGATTGGGGTTTAGAACTACAAGTTGGAAGTGACATGGGTCAACTCTGCATCCCCGAATTTGATCCAGATAGGTAAAAAAATAGATCCAAAGGAGGTAAAAGTCTAAGGATCAAGATTGTAAATCTAAAATCAGTGATGAAAGGAGTTGAGATAGGATCAATGTAAATCTGAAAATCAACGATGAAAGAGATTGAGATATGAAATATCATGAACTAATTTTATGTACAATTATACTCCTTATAAATTGATTATTAAATTTACAAAACTCTAATCAAAACGAATCCAAAACATTAAAAAAAACATAGATATACAATTTTCACTTTATCATTACCATTATTATGGTATCTCCATGGCATATTCTAGAGCCTTCTTTATAAAATTATTTTCAATTTCCTCTCTATATCCTCATTTTCAGTAGAGCTCAAGATATCTCTAGTTAGAGATGGCCGTCATTGTCCTTGGGAATATTGATGGAATCTATAGCTATTAGAATATAAGTATGGTTCTAAACATGGGCTTCTCTTCCAATTAATAGGTCTAAGTTTCAAATAACATTGAATGTGAGATCATTTTTCTACTCAAAACAAACTCATTTTCAAATGCCATTAGTGAATGACATGACTTTTTGATACCTTTGAAATTATATATTGCAATTCATGAATTGTCCTCTTCCATACCCAAGTTCTTCCATTATAGGACAAAAATCAGAATCTGTTTGTTTTGGCCTGATATATTTGATTCCTCCCTTTTGTCCTTTTTTTCATTCCATTCGACATGAGCTTGAAAGCTAGCTAATATGACAATAGTTTAAGGTCATACCCTACAAAACCTATCTTATTATCTACAGGATTTTATGGAGTAAAACTAAGCTAAGGTAGGAATCATTTTTTTTGTTGTTCAAACATAAGCTAAGAGCTTCCGATGTTTTTCCAAGTCCCTAGAATGGATTCCTTCGATGTTAACACCATACCCAACACCCAATTATATACTTCAAGTTGTTCTTAACTGATTCAAGAGCTTCCATTGAATCATATTCAGTGGAGGCTTTGGTGCACTTTGGTCCATTGTTGGCCATCCCTTCAAATTCCAGTGAAGTCCTCACCATGCAAGCCTATGGTTTGAAAATATCCCAATCTTGTAGAGAATCTCTAACATCTTGTTTCTCATACTTTTCTATTACTAGAACCCTACAATTTTAGCACCAACACTCTTCCAAACCGCAAGCCTTATTCAATGTACCCCAAGTGAATGAAGGGCACCTTATAAAAATGGTGATCCAATATTTTTCCTACTTGAAGTGACAAGAGAAATACTTCCAACAATCATCGTGAGATTATATGAATTATGTGTAATGCCATATTTTTTAATGAGTTTTCTCTATTTAAAGATAAACTTTTAAGATAAAAATATCATTTGTTCTTTTGGATCTCCATCTTGAACCCTAATTCTAATCTTATAGGAAAACTCCCTCTATAGCTCTCTAATCTTAAAATAATAATAACCATGGCTAACTCTGTGAGAGACTCACACAATAAAATTTCATAAGAAATTGTAGATAATTGTTCACTAGACACATTACATGAGAGGTCTATGATGGTTGGTCATCAAATTTTTTGGAAGATTCTTAGAATAGGTATAAAATGTTGTCAAGGAGAGATGATATTTTTAAGATTAGAGAAATTACATTATTAATTTGGGGATTAAAGATATGTGATTATTTGGAAGAGAATCCCACCTATGAATGGATAATTTGGAAGTGGAAGGAAATGATAGTTAGGAAAGGTGTCTCAATATTGTTTCTAATGTTGAGTATATAAAGAATGCGGTTTTCAAATTATGAAACAAAAAAACTTTCAATTTTTGGCCTATAGATTTAGTTTTTAGCCAAAATAGAAATTTCAAGTTGTTTAGCATTTCTTTTAGGGGTGCTTGTTGTGTAGATTTTTTGAGCTCTACAATTTAAACAAAAGGGGCCCAAATAGCATCCTTAATCAAAAGTGATGGCCTCCAAAAGTTGGGCCTCTCGTATTGGAAATGTAAAAACATCTAGGGCACACAAGAAAAGTTGTAAGAGGGAGTTATAGTTGTTGACCAACTTATGATGTGTAGTGTGACACATGAAAGGACATCTTTGAATGGATATAATAGAGCCAAAATGGAACACCTAAGCTGATGAGTGGATGTCAATTGGAAGGACTATGTTATTTTAACATGTGGACGCATCTTAGGATTTGGATGTTGAATTCCTAACTAGGGATTAGGGCACAACAGTTTAGATGGTTTTAGCTCATGGATTTGTAATTACCATTTGATGGTTTCATGTATTGTTTCTTCTATTTATTGAGTCCTTGAGATTTAGGTTTTGATAGTCGATTTGTAGACATTATTATGTAATTGGAATTACTTCAAAGTTATATGTCCATGGTACTCTTGTAAGTTCATGTCCCTAAGATTGTATTGTAACCTTTGTTGTTGATAATACAATTTTTTGTTTGTTTTGGAGTGTTAGATTATTCCCTCAAAATGGCTTTCCCCATTATGTACACCTATATTGTGATATAATTTTATATATATTTCATGTGTTTCTTCTTTTTGTAATTTTAAAGATCTATAATTTGCACATTACTCTCCTCAAGGATTGATTTAGGAAGTGTTTGTGTGTACCTTGCTTCCTTTTATTGATGTTGGGTATACTACTAGATCAAACTAATAAGAGTAAAGAAGAATTGGTCAAGAGGAAATTTTTCATCAAAGATAGTCCTAATTCTATAAGGTGGAGCTACCCCAAAATAGGTAACTTTTTGGTTAAAGTTGGTTGTGAGGTGGTAGATTTGTTGATCCCAAAGAAGGATTGGTTGGCACATATTTGTTGGAACAAAGAGTGTTCACAAAAAGCATGCACCTTTATATGGATTTTTGTACAAAACAAGATTATTAGTGTTGATCACCTAAATCGATTAGCTATCATTGGCCCCTCTAAATATGTTCTCTATGGATGTCATGAAGAAATGGCAAACCACCTTCTAGTAAATTATGTATTTTCATCTAAATTTGGAAATCATTGGGTTGGTCTAGTAATAGCCTTCCTTACCTCATGGTCAAAGCTTAAGGAAAATTATTTTCATGTTTTTTGAAAATTTTCTCCCTCTATTCTAATGTGGGAAATTTGGAAAGAGCATACCAAATGCATCTTTCCAAATAGGAGTATGAATGTGCAATCCTTTGTAAACAATCTCAAAACTACCATAGTGGAATGTTGTGCAGTTTTCGCACACACGCCTCGCTGAAAGCAGGGACACTCTTTCACTTTTGTCCTTGGTGTTTTAGCCCTTTTATTTTGAGGATTTACCTTGCCTTGGCATAAGCTTAAAATTTTTATCTTGCTTGCCTAAGTGATTCCCCTAAGTTGCACATTGAAAATATAAGTTCTGGAACAAAGTTCGGGTTTTTATTTTGTTTCAGGATTTTCCGCTCCATCCAAATTTTCCCGAATTCCACTCAATCTCCAGCGAAAGGGCTTCAGTGCGGTAGTTCAAAAAATTTGGTTCTTCGCGGAATTCTGCAGGGATTGGATTTTTCCAAAAATCTGTTTTGCCGTCAGGTTTCCAAGTTTCTTCAGTCTTTCTTGTCAATGGCATTAATGAGCCTAGGTACGATCTTTGTGGCACAAGTGTGTTCAAATTTAAGCGAATTTTGCATCATTTGCTCCCATCCTTGTTGTGTATCACTCTTGCATCTGAGATTTGGCGATTTAGGCATTTGGATTTCTTGATTTGCTTGCTAAGGCGCTTGGGTTTTTTTACATTCGATTGGATTTGGTCGTTAGGGCATCTAAGTTCACTGCGTATTTTCCTCGTGGTCGGATTTGGTTTACTTATGGTATGTAATTTTGATCCATTCCTTTGAAATGTTAATGATTGATTGTCCATGTCCTTTTTCGTCCATTTGGGAGTTCGATTTTGCATGTTTAATGATTAAATGCTTCAAATTAGGGTTGTGTTTCATGTTTGAGGATATCTTGTATTCTGCCCTAGTTAACCAGTCAAATTTTAATGATGTTCCGCATTATAAAATGGTTCCACGTCTTGCCCCATAAGTCCAAGTTTTAGTTTGGTCCCCTGTTGAGTGCGTTCAAGCTCATAGTTCCTTTCACCCATGGCGGAGGCTTTAACAGTCGAATCTTGGGCATCATTAATTTGTTATGAACATTCATCATTTAGTGCCTTAGGTAGTCTTGATCCAAAGGAATTGATAGAAAACATGAATTGGGTTCGATTCGAGCTCATGAGATTCGACACTCACGAACATTTGATCGTATTAGGGAAAATCAAGTGTGATAATGGTTTTTCGAGATTCCAAGGACTTCGCAGAATTTCCACATCCCCGGATTTTCCCGGATTCCATCTGACCTTCTGTGTTCTGAGGTATGCAATGAAATTCAGAGTTTTGAGGACTTTGCAGAATTCTAGTCTGGCCAGCTGTTTCTGAATTTTTTGGGAAGCTTTGTGAAACTTAGAAATTGGATGAAATGGATGAATTTAATGATGAATACTTATCATTCCATGCTTTAAATTGATAGATTACATTGTTATATGCATCATTTCCTCATTTTGATGATTTATGGTTGATATTTGTGCCTTCTTCGAGAGAATCTGCCTGGTCTGGAATTTTTCAAAATTCCTCCCAAGCTGGTTTTCCCCAGTTAGCTTGAAATCCTGAACTTTTTAGTTATGGTGATTTATGGTTGATTTGATGGTCTTACACTGATTTTGAGCTAACACTTTGATGAATATGTTATCAACAATGGGATTTTTATGTTGATATTTGATGGATGCAAGCTGAATCTAGCAAAGTGGCGGCTAGAAAAGCTAAGAGTGATATGGAGGGATCCTCCATCTCAGATGCAGATAGAATTAAATTGGACATGAAGAATAGGATTCCAGAAAGTAAGATAGCTTCTATCTAGTCTAAAGTTTCAGATGCAAATGTGGGTCGATGGGACTATGAGGAGTTCAAAGCAAGGATGGCACAAAAAGATCCTCTGCTGTTGGTCAAGAGACTAATGGGTTCAGTGTTACGAGTGGGTATTGGAATGTGCTCGGCACTATGACAGTGATTCACAAAGGATAGTCAGTCCTCAAGGGAGATTATTGGCTAATCTTAACCCTGTCTCTATTGCATAGAATTTTGATATGCTAGACAAATCCCATGTAGTAGCATTCAATATGGAGGCAGGTAAAAGGTATTATGAGGAGGATACTATTAAGTCACAACAGATTATCAATTCTTGGCTTGAAAAGCCAAAGTCTCATTTCTCTAAACTTCCTAAGCAATTGCACATGGCAAAGTTTAAGCAAGAAGTCTATGATGCCATCACATTGCTTAGCTAGGTGGTAGGTCTAAAGAGTGTAGGTATGTTTGAGAATTGGATGTGCCATGTCATTGTGAGGATTGAATAGGAGAAGATCAATTATCATTGGGTAGGTGTCATAAGTGTTGTGATTCATGAGATGATGTATAATGTCTTACAAACTAAGACCTTCACAATGAATTCCTACTTAGTTTATGCACTTGCAAGATTCCATCCCTACAAGGGATTGAGCACAAGAGGAATATTTGGGCAGGATGTAATCTATGAGGTGTATCCTTAATTGCACTTGGGAAGCTCAAGTTATAGGAGGGTGAATGATGCATTCACCATGCACATCACTAGATTGCTCCAAGGTCTAGAGCATGTGAGAATATCAGATAGTGCTAAAGAGCTAATCAAAAGATATGGTGCTTGGTTCATACAATTTTCCACCTTCTCGTACATAAGGATTGATGGCTATCAGAGGGCTCCATACAGGCTTCTGAGGTATCCCACTGATCATATCATACTCCTAGAGGTCACAAGACAAATATGTGACTTTGATGCCATCGTGAAGAAAGATAAACATAAAACTGGATTTGGTGGATATTTTCCTCTAAAGATAGGTACTAGCGAGGTATGCCCTTCAATTAATTCAGCCCATGCTTTAGAGGATGAAATGAGCACTCTTGGTTTGTCTTACCATTCCAAAAGGCAAGGTTTTGATATCACTGGTGAAGCACAAAAGAAGGCCAGCAAGGAGTACCACCACAGGGATGACATAGAAGACTATTGGGCCAATAGCAAAGATGAGTTTGAGGTAAGAAAGAAGAAATTTTCTAGACTCCCGGTTGATGTAGTCCGAAGGAACAGTGTGAAAATGGTTCCTAATCAGGTGGAGGATGATAGAGACTTAGTCCAAAGTCATGATTATGAGCCAATTAAGGACAAACCAATTGGTGAGGTGGACTGGCTAGAGGAAGAAAAGACTGAATTAGGACAAATCATGGCCCTTGTGATGAAATACACCAAGTTGTGGCTCAATCACAAGGTGTGGGAACTTGAAAGTAAAGGTGTGCAATGCACCTATGATTTGATGGGAGATTTAGAGCCTCATTCCGCCTCTGAGGAGTTAGCTAAAGAAGATCCTAAGGGAAAAACCAAGGTGGATTCCCCGTTCAAGATTAAGATCAAAGGTCCCGAGGGACGAGAACAAGAGAAACAAAGGAAACCAAAGGCAAAGAAGAGGACTGCCACTTCAAGGGGAGAAAAATATGTAGAAGAACTTGGTGAAGGAGGAGAAAAGGACAGTGCCCCAGCACCTAAAAGGAGGAAAACAGTAAGGGTTCAAGAAAGAAAGGTGGACCTTCTGAAGAGAAAGATGAAGTTGATCCTTCGATGGTGGTAAATGTAGAAAGTTCTGGAGAGAAGACACAGGTATATACAAGGAGATCAAGAACTCCTCCCAAGGACAGTGTGCCAAAGAAGGATATTCCTCTAGCAACCTTTGATGCAGAACAACATAAAGAGGCTTCTCCACCCCATGAGCCACATGGTGCATCAGAACAACCAATAGATGTAGAGCATCTGTCAAGTGAGGGGGGAGAATAATTTCAAGAAGGTGAGCTTCATAGTGCAGCTGCAAAAATTGAGAGGATTCTATAGTCTCCCTTGGTGACTTATGAGGACTCACCTACTAGGACTGAAGAGGTTGGACTTCCTCAAAGAGAAGAAGTGTCGGTTGAGGTTCCATCACCTGTGCACAGAGAAGAGCATACTGAAGAAAAGGATGATAAGGCAGATGAAATTCTTGAGAGATAGGATTTGAATGAGGATGCGTCCAAGGATCAATAGGAAGAAGTGGGACAGAGTGAGATACAGTCAGAGTCTGTTTTTCTAGATTGGCTTGATAGAGAAATAAAGAGAAAACAAGTTGTTATGGATGATACCCCTCCCAATTGGAATGAGCTACTAGCAAAGATAGGAATAGGAAAAGGAAAGAAGAAGGCCAGGGTCATCTCCAAGATCGAAAGGGATGAAGCAAACAACAGAGTGGTCCACATTGCTACTCCTGCCACCGAAAAGAATAGAGATGAGGTTACAGGGAGTGATTACAATATGCAGACCATCAACTTAGGACCTGCCATGGAACATGATATTGAAGAATATGAGGGTTCAAGTGTTGTGATCTTGGGAAGATTGAGGAAAGAAGCACAAGCTAAACAGGAGTTCAAGAAAAAGAATGAAAGACTTGAGAAGTATTTGGAAGATTTGATGAAACCCCTGTAGTCCATTAGTTCCTCATCTTCTGCTGCAAGTTTCTTGCCCCAGGAGACTATATATGAGCTGGAAAGAATGAAGGCCACCACTCTTTCCATAGTAAACCAGTTACAAGGGGTGCAGACTAAAGAAGATCATTCTATCAAAGATATCCTTTCAACCGGAGGAGATGCAATGAGGGAAAAAGATTGGTTGAAAGATGTATTGGCTTAGGATAAAGAGGATGTAGATCTCCTATTGCAGAAGACCAAAACCATCATGGAATACACTAAGGATAAGTTGGTAAGTGATGGAATTCTCCCTTCCTCCAGAGCTACAGAACCTTGGGAATGGTTTGAAGCTTTGCAAATAAGGAAAAAGGTTTTGAAGAGGAGGAAAATTGAGGATGCCCTGACTGATATAAATGATAGATGCATCTCGTTCTTTGAGGTGATGACAGGGAGAAGGAAGTTCGCACCAAAGCATTTGAGCTTTGAACAGTTGAAGAAATGGTGGTGAGATGTATATTCTCCAGCTAGTGAAGATCCTGTTACTGAACATCAATTGGATGATGCAGCGACTTATATTGCAGTTATTGATAAATATCAAACCAATAGGGTTAAGTGGGATAAGTCGGTGGAGCAATCAAAAGAAAACATTAGATCAATCAAAAGGAGACTTAAGGTTTTTCCTCTCCCACCTACAGCCGACTTGGACAAGGTGATTTTGATGGTGCATGACAGGGTGTATCGAAATAAAGACAAAGGGGAAAACAATTAATGCAAGGCGACATCAGAATTTGTGCTTCCCTATTATTTTGCATGCATTGGTCTGAATTACATTGGAGATCCCAGGCTGACCTGGATGGAGTTCACGCATTTAATGCATATTGTATCTTATTTTGAAATCCTCTTGGCTGACTTGTTTTATGGCCATTTATTATTATTGTAAATTCTACTTAGGTCGACATGCCTTGGGGGTTTCTATTAATATGGCACTTTTCCTCATTTGTAAGGGCTAGATACATATAGACAAATAGATAAATAGTTGATATTGAAGCGAATTAACCAGTAGAGAAAGAGTTAGAAGTTAGTTTTTTTCAAGCAAATATTGTAACAAAAAGTTGGAATTGTTGCTTTAGTGGATAATTTGATGCAAGTAATGACATTGTGATTTGGTGCCATACTTGTGTTATTCTTATCTTGCATGATTCTTGTTGTTCCATTCTTTAAGATTGCTTGAGAAGTATTAGATGTATGTTAGATATAGACTAATACATGATTCAATGGTGTTTATGATTTGATGCTTGAGGTGTTTGCAGCAATCCCTGGTCCATACTTTTTGCAGCTAGCTGAATGTTAGTTGCTTTGCAAAGTTAGCCTGGACTATATATCTATTGTGCATAGTTCAATTGTGAAGGTTTATTCATTTCAATTGCCTTAGGATTGTCTTGGATAAATGTTCATGATCTGAAAATATTTAATACCTTAGAAGATTGCACTTCTCTTGTAAGATTGCAAATTTATCTGGGTTAAGCAGGAATTAGTTTATGAGGGATTGGTCCATTTCAATTATTTCATCATTTGCATTGTTAATCTCAGGAATAGATTTAATCTTAGTGATCTCTCTGAAACCCTTATCTTTTCTTATTTCTTTTATCATTCCAATTAGATTTAGGATTGAAGTATCATCATATTGCTAGATCTGATAAATTAAAGATTCAGTATTTGCTTGTAGTGAGGTCCCTTTGTGATTACCAGCATTTTCACATTTATCACTGAGTTGTTTATGCATTGTCCAGACCTGACATTAGAGACCTTGGGGTTATCTCTTGAGGCCTGTTGATAGAGACTTACCTTTCAAGAGAGATAGGATATTATATTCTATCTGAGTTGTTGTGCAGAAAACATCATCAACATGGAGGTAGGTACAAACAAGGGTTTATGCTTAATAGGAAAAGATTTTCTTCATGGAGAAAAATGATATTGGTAAATTGGAATGATCTAAGGCTCCCTCTAGATTATGAGGCAAGGAATATTCAAGAGAAGAAGAATCCACTTATTGGCATACAATGGTAGCCACGACTCAATAGGTAGTGATAAAATGAATTTTCATGGAACTGCAAAAGGTAATTTAATCATATCAAGGGTTGGATGTATTATTCATGATAAATATGGAAGAATTTTATGTGATGCTACAAAAATATTGCAAATTGGCACCAAGAACAAAGTTGAGGCTCAAGCATTTGTGCTTGGCTTCCAATCACACCTAAAAATATATGTTATCTATGGATGCCATGAAGAAATGGTAAACCACCTTCTAGTCAATTATGTATTTTCATCTAAATTTGGCAATCATTGGGTTGGTCTAGTAATAGCCTTCTTTACCTCATGGCTAAAGCTTAAGAAAGGAAAATTATTTTTATTCTTTTTGAAAATTTCTCCCTCCATTCTAATGTGGGAAATTGGAAAGAGCATACCAATTGCATCTTTCAAAATAGGAGTATGAATGTGCAATCCTTTGTAAACAATCTCAAAACTACCATAGTGGAGGTAGGTACAAACAAGGGTTTATGATTAATAGGCAAAGATTTTCTTCTTGGAGCAAAATGATATTGGTAAATTGGAATGATCT